>BHFT01013774.1:0-25565 GCA_004320025.1 Laticauda laticaudata | reverse complement strand
GAAGACTCCAAATAACTAAAACTGATTGGCCAAACAGGCCGCTCTCGGATTGGTCAATTAAGCACCATTTTGATTGGGAATTCTTAAAGAGCTGTCATTGGCCGCGAGCAGCCACTATAAGAAGGGCTGCCGCGGCTTTGGCAACTGTTCAGCTACAAGTCACTATACTGTTAAATCAGGAGCTGTTTGTTGGAATACCAGTCTCACATACCTTATTATCCAAACGGAACAGTTTGGTTCTGTTAAGAGAAATGGAAGTGTCACAGAATATTTAGTTTTGAGCAGTTTAAACAGAAGATGGGGTAGATCAGGGGTGTCAAACTCAAGGCCTGTGGTCCAGATCCATCCCACAAGGTACTTTGATCTGGCCCATGGGGCCACCCTGGAAACAGCAAAGGACCGGCTAATGGGCCTCCGCGCCCCCGAGCTCTGTTTTCACTGGCAGAGAGTGACAGGAGGCCGTAGCGGGGCCCAGGAGGCTATACACAGCCCTCCTGAGCTCCATTTTCACTGGCAGAGGGCTAGCAAAACAAACTAAAAACAAAACAAAAGGAGAAATGTTTCCACTTTTGCATTTGAGCATGCAAGAAGGAACAAGGAAGGAGAAAGGAAAAGAGGAAAGACAAAGAAAAAGATGGGAAGAGAGCAAGGAAGGAAAAAGAAAGGAAAGAAGGAAGATATATTAAAACATTTTAATCTTTTATTTTACTTATTAGAGAATCATATATTCATAAATCAGTGCAAAAGGTATCCACAAAGAACAATTAAAAATATAAGCCTATCCAGTGGATTATGTGATCCCCTTCAACAAAAATATAAATAAACCTTGAAGTCATCTGCAATTCTTCAATTTACTTTAGCTTTAATTAAATGATAATTGATTGGCATGCTTGCCTGACTATATACCAGGCAAGCTTTTTATACCAGTTTTTTCCCAATAAATCTCCTTGAATATGTGAGCCCAAAATTAGCTGCAGAGCAATTGTCAGTTTCCCTCCCTCCTCCCCTGCATGTTCCATTCTTATTGCAGACTGCTCTGTGACCTTCCCTTTATAAGGCAAAAATACCTATCTGTTTATATCTTCCTATTTTCTAATGTGTGCAAGGAAACCCCTGCATGTGCTGTCATAAAGCATGTAATACATAATTGAGCAACTTTAGTTCCACCAGCTAGTTCTTTCCTGATTCATCCGTCAAAGTGCAATACAAGTGGCCCCCTAAATTGATAAATTCCCACAGTGCCTGTTGACCCAGCTGCCAAGGCCTCATCCAGCAGGTGTTGTTTTTATGACCACCCTGACAGTAATACAAACTGTTTAGCAGTTGCATTGACCTCACAGCTATTAACACTGATACAGACTTCATCTGTACAGCTAGTTTTCAAATATGACAGAATTGCTTAAAGACTAGAGGTCATGAACAAGTATACCATATAAGAATAAATTTGATA
This sequence comes from Laticauda laticaudata, assembly GCA_004320025.1. Lineage (NCBI taxonomy): Eukaryota > Metazoa > Chordata > Lepidosauria > Squamata > Elapidae > Laticauda > Laticauda laticaudata. The sequence continues at coordinate 24,115 of BHFT01013774.1, read as the reverse complement.
TGCTGCTGAGCTATTTAAAAAAAATCCAAAAGTTGGAAAGGTTCTTTTTCTTACTTCCCACTTCATTCCCTTACAGTAAATCAAGTAATGAGCACTTGGCAAACTTCCCAGTAAGAAAGCAAATGTACTGAAAAATACCTGAAAGAGGGCTGTATTTATTCTGAGAAAAGTCGATGTTTTTCTATGTTCCGCTGGTGATTCTATATTATAACATATTCCCATTGTTATAATTTGAAGATGGAAATTTTTTTCTTCTTGCCCCCAGGATAACTAGGATCACGATCATTTTAATGAAGTTGCTTCTGATAAGGGACAGATGAAATTAGATTTAAAACAGTCTTGTTCTAATAAATGCCCTTCAGATATGCTGGCATTACATATATTTGTTGCCAGAGATTCACAGATTTGTAGTTCTAGCATAACAAAGGCACGTAAAGTGGTTTAACCAACCCTTCATGCAATAATTATGTCGTTTCCAATATTTTTGGCACAAGGTTGACTCAGCCTTCCATCCTTCCAAGGTCGGTACAATGAAGGCCCAGATTGTTGACTTTGTAAACCACTTAGAGAGGGCAGTAAAGCACCGTGAAATAGTGGGATTCAAATGTTTTTACTATACCGGTTCTGTGGGCTTGGCTTGGTGGGTGTGGCAGGGGAAGGATACTGTAAAATCTCCAGTCAGAGGTGGTATTTGCTGGTTCTTTTAACTACTCAAAATTTCTGCTACCGGTTTTCCAGAACTGGTCAGAACCTGCTGAATACCACCTCTGGTTCAACCAAAAACTTCTTCATTCCATATTTCATCTCATATCTATGAACAGAGCCTTGCAGTCTTGTTATCTAGTCTGAGCGGTATATAAATTTAAGTGCTATTGCTATTTTGTATCGATAATATTCAATTATAAAAAAATTTGTTTAACTCTGGTTACATTCCATAGAGTTACCTAACATTCCAAATCTAGACTATAACATTGAGAAGTGCATTTGAAAGGCACTCATGAAGACTGACTTATGAGCATTTTTGTAAGTTTATGATTCAGTGTATCAAGTGAATATTGAGAACTGATAATGAATTAAAACACAATTAAAAGCAAGGATGAGTAAAGTGTACCAGGTGAATACAATCACTAAAGTCAGAGGTCTCCAACTTTAGCAACTTTAAGACTTGTGGACTTTAACTCCCAGAATATCTTGCTCTGGGAGTTGAAGTCTACAAGTCTAAAAGTTGCCAGTGTTGGAGATCCCTGACTTAAGTGTTGCTTATGTAAACTTCCTGTATATGATTATCAATATGAATTTGAAATACATCTTCATATGTGTATCATTTTTATAATAATTATTGCTATTTTACATAGAGTTAAAAAGGACACCACGTTGGCTTAACTAATATTTAGAGGACTCCTAATTTTGAACAGTTTGTTAACAAAATAAGTTTTTTAGCATTTTTAAAAATATTTTTACTGGCCATAGTAGCAATATTTGTTAAATAGCACACTGGGTTATCATAATGAAAATTAAATACCCATTTCTTGCACTTTCCAAAAATACTAACAGCTTTAGTTTTAGAAAATAAAAATGAAGACTGCAAAAATGAAGGTATATGTAAATTCTTTATCTTTGATCCTGACATTGAAATAGGTACATTGCCTGTATTTTTTTCTCATAGGCCTTTAGTTCCAGAAGAATGTAAAAGAACAGCATTTCCCGCCCAGACATTGACATCTGAATGCTCAAGGCATTGCCAAAATGGGCATTGTACTCCCACTGGAAAATGTTGCTGTAATCAAGGCTGGGAAGGTGAATTCTGCCGAACTGGTGGGTATTCTATTCCACAGTAATTACTGACCATAGCAAGCCAAAAACAATTTCTGACATTCTTTTAAAAAATATTTATAATGAATGGTAAGAAAATGTCTAGAGGAAGAGACTAGAAAACCTGATTTATGAATTCAGAATTCATTCAGTAACATTCACATATGTAATGCGACCACAAGGCAAATATTGCGCTCAAGAGTTCACCCTAACAAAATGTTCAGAAATGACATTCTTAGATAATTCAACCCAATTTTAAATATGAAATGTCTACTCAGAAATGCTCCAATGGACTCAACAGGAGTACAGATAAGCCTTTAGTCTAAATTCCCAAATTTTGTGCCTTGCACTTTTTGTACTGTCTGAAATCCTGTGAGTTGCAGTCTTGTCTCATCTGGAAGGCACCAGATTATAAATGTTGAAGTATGGGAATACATTCATCAATCTCTGAACAGACATGTACAATATTCACTCACAAGAGTTTTTGTGAGTACTAATCCTCTGTAAGAACTTAAAGCCCATATTGAAACAAACTTAAACATCTTGTTTAAATATTTAATTGCCATTTTTAAAACTTAGTTCTCGAATGAATAAATGATCATACTTGGAGTTTCTTGCAGATCAGGACAACATTTTCTGCACAGAAAAAGGAAATTGAATTGTATATGCAGTGGTGTGCTGCTGGATGCTCGCCGAGGTTCAGGCGAATCCCTTGCTGTGATTTCTGGCTGGGCTCACCCACCCACCCTTGTGCTATGCTTTCCCTAAATAAGTAACTTTTCCCCCGCCCAGGTTGCCCAGGTGAGTTCCGTGCCACCCTGCTGTACTCACCGGAGCTGCCTGAGTCAATTAGCTGCCTGTTTGAAGCTGTGTTGCAGCCCCAAAGCAATGCATGTGCACTCACGACCAGTGAACTCCTTGTCAACGAAAGTGCAGCCCACCTCTGTGTATATGTTTCATGACATCAGATAAGCAGAACATGTAGAATTAGTTTTAAACATTGAGATATTTTCATTGTAAACCAATTTGTGCACTGTTCAAAATGTTGTCTGAAATAACTTCACACCACCCCTGTGATACTGGCATGGTTGCCTTTGCATGTTTTGCTTCAAATACTAAGAGGATTACATTTTTTTTACAGCAAAGTGTGATCCAGTCTGTCGACATGGTGGTGTCTGCATACGACCAAATAAATGCTTGTGTAAAAAAGGATACCTTGGTTCTCAGTGTGAAGAAATGGACAGGAACATCCGAAGAGTGACAAGGGCAGGTATTTTTGATCAGATCATAGACATGACATCTTATTTGCTGGATCTAACCAGCTACATTGTATAGTTTCTTGGACTATTTGGAGACACTACATTTTCAATGGGCATTTATTTTTGAATCTTCTCTTTCCTTTTATTTGTAAAGACTGTTTTCCTACTTTGAAACTCCAGCGATTCCTTTGGATTTGTAATTCTGTCTTTATTTACAGAAATGTACCCATTCACTTACCAATATCTGATTGCATAATTAGTGGAACATTAACATTACATTTTTCAGGTGGAATAATTTACATGGAAATTCCACTGGAAACTACAGAAAATATCACTGATGTCACTATGAATTATTTGATGTTCTACCAATGTTAAGTCTATAATTATTTTATTTTTGCAATCAGAAAGGAGTTCTGAAATTTTGGACATAATTAGAAAAAAAAAGAAAAATACAAAAAATGACAAATGGATTCAGATGACCACTTTTCATCCAATATTACACATGGCCATTTTTTCCTCCCATTAAAAGCTTTTTTTTAATGGTTAAAAAAGCTATTATAGCAAGAACTACAGGAAGTCCTTGCTTAACAACCACAACTGGAGCCAGCAGCTTAATCATTAAGCAAAGCAGTCACTAAGCAAAACCATGACTGTGCTTCAGAGCTTTTCTTTGCTTTACTGACCTGTGAAGGTCATAAATATGAGTATTGGTTGTAAGTTACTTTTTCTTCACCATTGTAACTGCAAGTGATAGCTAAATGAGGTAATTGTTAAACAAGGACTGTGTTGCAATTGTTCCAATGACTAGAGAAATCACTGTTACTTTGAGAAAAACATGGCCATATGAATCTACTTTTCCCACTCTAGCTCTATTTCACAGCTCCTTCATGCATTCTTATATAGGCAGTTCATCATAAGTTTGTAATCTTCACCTCTATCATTGTCACAGAATGTTATGCACTTAACTGCTTTACCTAACATAGATGCAAGTCTGGCTGTCACAGCTTGATTTCCACACTGTTTTAATTTTTTTAACAATTAAATTATATCCGTATATTTTAAAAACAATAATTCTAAAAGGTCTGCTTTTTATCTTATTTAACAATGGGCACTGAGATTGTTTTACATATTTATATGATTTTATTTTATTTTTTATAATATAGATATCACCTAGATGAACAGCATTGTAAAATACTAAAGTTATATGTTCCTTCACCTTAATTGGAGAGTACAAGAGCAAGCACACTCTTTAATGTATTGTGGACTAATATAGACCTATATTATGATGTCATTCTTTGTTTAAAATCCACAAAATAGTAGTACCAACTAATAGGTCTTTTTAAATACTGATGAAATACTTGCCACTATATCAGGACTGGCCCTCTACATATGTTATTACAAAATTCACACTAAATAAAAACCTTGCCAATGACTGGTCACTTTAACTAAAAAAAATGTTTGTGTAAGAGAACATGTATAAAAACATCAAAAAATATTATTGCCAAATATGGTTTAAAATGTAAATGCTTCTTGGAGAATAAACAGAATATTGTTTCATTTTTGTAAATGTATCAATAAACTTGGTGTACATGCTGTATTCATAATTGTTAATGTTTTGATTGATGTTTCCTCAGAATTTTAAATGTTATTTCTGTGATAATCGGGACTGATCAGGGTAGTTCTCTCTAGCAGCAGATATGATTTTCTTTTTGTGCTATTATTTTTACAGAGAAGTCTTCTCACACTAAGAAAAGGAATTAACAATTGCATTCTTCATACCACAATTCATAAAACACCTGTTCCTATTCCAGTACTATGCAAAGACATTGCAATACATTGTTTGAATGTGGCTTCAGTAGACAAGGAGAAAATCTATAGAATGAAATAAAAATATTTATTATATTTTAGTACAACTACAATGTGTACACAGACTGCATAAGGTAGACTGTTCTTGATCAAATATCTCTGCTTAAGCAAGAACAGAAGAAAATGAGTCTTACCATCAACCTTGGGTTTCAAGTAACTTCCTGACAAATGGAAATTGGATAAGTGCTTAATTAAGTGCTTAGTGAATAAAGAACTGTATTTTAAAATATGCAAACTTATTATAGTAAATAATTATAGAGCTGTGGTGGCACAGTGGTTAGAATACAGTATTGCAGGGCGGCTCTGATCACTGCCAAGCCTTTCATCTTCTGAGGTGGGTAAAATGAGGACCCAGATTGTTGGGGACAATGTGCTGACTCTTTAAACCTCTTAGGGCTGTAAAGCACTACGAAGTGGTATATAAGTCTAAGTGCTATTGCTATTATTACATGTTGTAGATCAATTCTGTTCAGAGAAGGTTCAGGATTAAATAAGCATGGAAACTAAATTACTTTTTTATTCCAGAAAAGAACATTCTCTTCTCATCATACAAGCATCTTATTGGCTAGGTAGTATGACAGATCTTGTGATGAACCTTGCAAATGCTTGCATCTGTAGTTTGATAGCAACTCTTTTATCTCCATTGTTTTTTCTTTTATTGTCTTTTTACTGAATAGCTTCATGAAATGTTTTACCATTAAAAACATGCCCTAGGAACTATATGTGTACATCAGCTTTATTATCCAATCTTCCTTTGTTCAATATGGCATTGATAGTAACAGAATCTGAGCTTCTAGAGGAAGAGGCATCTACCTAGTTCTGTCAATGCTGGCAGTTTCTATACATGTGCTTTGTAGTTTTGCCAGAATAAAAATAAGAATTTAGAATTTTAAATAATTGAGTCCTTGTGGAGAATGAAATGAGAGTTATTTCTAAGTTTACACAATTTCACCCATTTTAAGAAAATAATTTTTGTTCTTACACTACTAAAACAGTTTAAAGAATGAAAAATTTATTGTAGTAATGAGATACTCAGAAATCATTGCTTGAAGCTTAAAATATTGAAACAAGTAAAAATACAGTATAAAGATCTACCTAGGAACTCAAAAACATAGAATAAGCAGAATCATTCATTTATAACTGTTGTAAAAAATAATAAAAATATCTAGTTGTACTGCTTGTATGGTAATGGTATAATGTCTATTTTGTGACACCAAACCAGTGTAACAATTAGTAAAATGTACAATTGGGATAAAGACACTGAATCTGAATGTTTAAGTAGGCATTCTTTCTAATGAAAACTAATTTTCATCTGCTAGGTTCCTGGGAATATATAGTTTCAACCTGGAGATTTGAGTCAAAATGATGAAATGAGTATGATCTGTGACAAACTCTGCCCTTATATGCTTGTATGCAAACCACAACATGTAGAAAGAGAATTTATATTGTAACATGATGTATATTTCATAATTTGCCTATCATTTCTACATATTTTTAAAAGGAAAAGATATAAAAATCATTACAACATGCATTTTATTTATTTATGACTATTCAGAATAAGAAACTGCAGTACTTTGTTTTTACTGAACAGCCTTCTGCATGCCGATATAATAGGAATACAATTTTCAGAATTCTCCATTAGTCTTGTTAAAATTGCAGCATATCTAGAAACAATAGTTTGTGAAGGGATGTTGTTCAGATATTAATAGATCACATATTTTAGTTGCCTAAGCTGATAATGACGGAATGAGATAGAATAGCTCATAAGAATGGATTGTGGAAAACACACAGAACTAAATTAAATGTTACTTCCCCCTTCCTTTACTCACTAAAATAGCGTGGAGCAATTGTTTACATGACGGGTTGCATGATTTTATTTTTATATTTTTGCACAAAGATTGTATTGGGCACACTGGAAAGGTCAATCTTACAATGGTAGTGGGATTTGGGGATAATTTTTAAGTTTACGGATATTTAATGATACAACCTATGACATAATAAATTTACAAATAAAATTGTCAACCACATATAATCACACTATCTAGACTCCTAAACTTTCCTGCTTGCCCTATATTTATTTTGCAAATGTAGATTTGGCTCGAGCAGGAGTGTTAAACTTGATTTCATTGAGGGCTGCATCCAGGTTGTGTTTGACCTTGGGGGGGGTGGCCAGATTAACATCAGTCATATTGGGTGCCTGTGGTGGCTTGAGCACTCTGCCAGCGAAAATGGGCTCCCAAGCTCTGTTTTTGGCGACAACTGCCTGCAACCTTTTGCCAGTGAAAACAGAGCTCAGGCCTTCGCAAAGTCTGTTTTTGCTGGCAGAGGCACCATGGGCCAGTCCTTTGATGTTTCCAGAGCGATCCCACAGGCCAGATCTAAGCACCCTGTGAGCCAGATCCAGCCCCTGGACCTTGAGTTTGACACCCCTCGGCTAGAGCCTTTAATCAAGTTATAAATTGAGATGACTTATAAAAGTAATTTACCATTCTTGTAATTTACTAGGCAGGATGTAAAGAGAAAAAACAAAGAGAAAAATAGTGGTGGCTCATTCTCTTTTGTTTCTGGCCTAGCCTATTGCCATTGGCAAGTTCCTTTCAACTCATTATCCCAGAGAGGGTCCTATCCAGCCAAACAGCCCTTAATAGAAAAAAAATATTTTCCACTTCTGCTGGTGGTACACAAAAAAACAATTGTCCTACAGCTCTTCAGAAATTAGAAAATATTTAATTTTAATTTCATTGTTGCTTGAAAAATGGTTAGTACCTTTGTCAAATGATAAAGAAGGAAATGTGCAGCAAAAACAAGTAACAAAATCCAATTTCTCTTAGTGATCATATTAAGAGGATTTCTTGATTTTTTATATAGAAATTAAGTGTAATAACTTTACATTTGTCAAAATAGTATTATATTAATCTTTTAAGACATTCTGATCAAGGACTATAATCAAGAACTAAGAAGAAATCCCATGATACCTGAGACTTTAGACATCATAATATTCCTTGCTTTATTTACATTTTAAAAGCCCATTACAGAAAGGAGAAGGTGTAGACTCCACACAAAGTGGTATATGATGTATATGAACACTAATTTCATGTGACTAATGAAAGAAGTAATCGGATACTCATTTCTACTGAGTGAAATAACAAACAGTGATACTGAAAAACCATCCAGGTACCAAGTATTAATCTTAATGAAGAAAAGTTGCAATCTTGAAAGCTATCAATACCCAAAGTCTAAAGGCAAACAGAGAACATTTTAATGGCTTTTTATTATTTAAAAAACTACCATCAAAACCAAGTCTAGCAGTAATTTCTGATCACACATTTGTAGAAATCCTTATTCTCTACATAGCACTTTATTATTCAACTGCTCTTACATATGTACATTATAAAATTACAAATAAAAAAATAATGGGGATTTTTTTTCAACGAAGAAAGAAGGGTAATACGTGAATTCTTTTTTGATGCTCTATTTTAAGAATTCTATATTGTTAACTCATGTTGCTTAGCATATTTGTATTTCTTCTACAACTTGTCCTGCATTGTTTACTTGCTTCACAATAAAATACTACTTTTTAATATTTTTAAGAATGTTTGCTGTATCACTTGTCACTCCCGCTCAAAAATATATTTGGATTTTTTTTTTTGAAGGACTGTCATGAAAGAAAAATATGTTTCTAATATGTTTCTGAATAACTGAGAAAACAAAATTGATATTGTTCAGTGCTTTAATGCCATTCAGTCTACCATATTTCAGACACTACCATGGTTTATACATTATAGTAAATCACAAATCATAGCCATAATTTGTTAAATAAGCCACATACAATAAATCCTAAATAATGTTTTACAATCGCAATATCTAGCTTCAAACTATATGCCTATCTACTGTAATAGTAAACATTATGGTTTATTGCAATGAGTTAAGCCAATCATTCTTGTCATAAATAGCTGTGATAGCATTTAAAATTTTGGTAGTCCTTCAATTTATTAGACCAAACTGTTGATGGTATGTTATGCACTCTCTAGTAAAGTATGATTCATGGGGTGGTAATAGTATTAGATAGCCTCAGCTAACCTGATAAAATTTATTGGGCTACAATACCCAGAATTTCAACCAATATGGTTATTATAGTCTGAATTGTAATTTGCTTAGGCAAGATTAAGTGAAAGATGTTCCTCAGCAAGCAGGGTTGATAACCTGTACACATTTATCTGAGAGCAAGTTCCACTGAAATTAAACATTTTGCATCCTTTTCTGGCCTTTTGGGAATGTCTAGAGACCTGGCTCTGCCATTTTCTTTTTATGTTTAATATTTTACTTGTAGACCATCTAGACTCCCTCTGTGAAGGAAATGGGCAATTTCTAAATTTGGTAAATAAATAAATATTACGCTGTATAAAATGAGCGACCCGTATGAAAGAAATACAATGAGATAGTTTGGTCATGCAGACAGATAAAAGATGACCTGCAAAACAATTGAAGAAAGCAGAGTATTGGAAAAGGGAAAGAGACCAAGAAAATCATTGCAGGATAGAGCTAAAGAGATAATCAGGGAGAGGGGGGAATTAGAACTTTAAAAAAAGACATTGTATGGGCTTTGTGAAGGGTGGCTTGCAAGGACGGAAAGGTATGGAGAAGTATAATGAATGAAATTGGTGTATACCAGAATCGGCTATATTCCTTTTTCTTATTCATGGTCCTATACTTTTTGGATTGCTATTTCTTACTCTTTTGCTGCACTTTGCATAATGTTACATATTGTATGTACATATGGGATCTAATCCAAAGCATTCTAGTGAGAAATTCAACTATCTGAATACTATTTATTTTCAGTTTGAAATACTATAAGCCCCATAGTTGTATTTCATAGGGATATATATCAATAGAAATATGTCTTGAATCACAAGGAATGTCCCATTTTAAATGCAATGTAACAGAACTTGCAATATCATCCTAGTCAAGTCTAACCAGAAATAAACCGCATTAAGTATCATGATAGCTATTCCTGTTAGGAGATCCAAGAGTGATATTACTGCTTCAAAAAAGGCAAAAGTCACATTTGGAAGTCTTGGTATCAGTACATGCCCAGTGTTCGTGTCCATATCCTATGTTGTCTCATCTGAATTACCTTTTTTCTTGGTGTAAACATGGCTGGTGAAGACTTCCTTAAATTCTATCAGGATGAAAAGCAGTCCTGGGAGAAATTGAGAAAACCCAAACTGTTGGTATAAATGGAGTAGGATCACACTAGCAATGTTATATTTTAATATGTGAGCTATCAAAGCACTTGAGGAGTTTCATGTCCATGAAAACATTGCTGTTTCATTTCCTCAAATCTCTCAGCCACCCGGCCACCCTCACTTGCATGATTTGCCTTGTTATGGCTTTTCTCAACCTCAGCAACTTTAATATGTATGAACTTCAATTCTCAGAATTTCTCATCTCACTGGTTTGGTGTGGTACAATAACTCATTATGATTTACAAATAGTAGTTTATGGTTTACTCTTATGCATTAAGCATACCATACTGACTGGGGAATTCTGGGAGTTGGAATTCACACTTCTTAAAGTTGCTATGTTTAGGGCACACTGTTCTGCAGCATGTCCAGGTTTGATCTATTCAGTTCCATCAGTCATCCTGTGTACAGGTACTTTCTCTACAATCAATTAAATAAATAAAATATCTATTGTAAAGTTCAAATGAACAAATACTCCTTTACAAGAATGCAGTCACTTCATTTAATTGCTAAATACAGAAGCTGCCTTCTTTGTCCTATGATGAAGCAGGCTGCAGTTCATGGATGTTTTTGCTTTTCAAAACATTTCTTAGTTGGAAAGGTGCTACCAGATTAGAAGAACTTTATTTATTAGTGTTCTATATGTAAATGGTTGACTCCTAGACTTACACTTCTGATTGGCCCAGTAAAGTAAGCAGTGGAATTGGTTCACTAGGAACCAATCCAAAGAGCTGCTGTAAATGGGGGCAAATTCAAGGAATGCTAAGGCCTAAAGCAGGCAGGCCCAGCCTGTATAAAAGGCTGGCCCTGCGGCTGCAGCAAATGTGGTTCGCCTATTCTGACTGTTTGTTGAATCAAAGCCGGTTTGTTGTTGGAACCCGTCTACTCGTGTGTTTTCGAACAAAACACTGGCACGAGGAGTGGGATCATCCTGAACGTTGAAACGCGCTCACGCGGTGAATAAGAAGCCCAGAACTCTCGGAGATGTAGAGATGTGGAAACAACGCACCCGGCCGCGCACCCTTTCTTATTATCCTAACGAGAGGATTGGGGAGTCATGAGTATCAGATCGCTTCAAATTGTATTGTCTGGAGAGGCAATGAAATGGATAGGACATCTCTGAGAGAATCGCGAAGTGTCGATGCTGTATTTCCTCACCCATTGCCGTCGTGCAATTCGGTGGTTCAAAAATGGAAAAAGCCCTTGTGAAGTTCTGCCGAGACGTTAAGCCACTAACGTGGCCTGAACTACAAGAATCCTCAAACACACTACGCTCCGGTAGGTGTCAAATCTAAATAAAGCGGCATGAGTTCTTTCCGCACGAGACCACAGCGAGAAGGGGTAGGTACGCGTTGCCAATTTTCGTGCTGCTGCTAGTAGACAAAATAGGGGGGTGGAGTGGGACTTCGTGAATATCGACGGAAAGGTGTGATGAGGGAGTCGCGTGGTGTTGGGGCGTTAGGAGACTCGGGGTGACCACACAAATGTAAATGCGTGCTTATGGAATGTCCAAGTCGTTCAACATGCAGCGGTTGTGACGTCTGTTTGGAGGATGCAATCGCGGAATGGCCACTGGCTCGCCAGAAGACGCAAAGAGAATCGGCGGTCACAATGAAAGAATGACACAAATGGCGAAGAAACAACCCCAGCTAGGAAAGAAAGCAAAGCCTACGCCACTCAGCCACGCCACTGTCGAAAGAGTCGAGAGAGGGTAAAACCGTAATTCGAGCGAGGAAGATGACAGAGGTCCACGCGTTCTTTCTCGCAATTAAAAAAGAGCGGCGAAAGAAAGAAATTGGCGCGGGAATGCGGTGGCTTGCGGAGGAAACCATGCCCGGAGCCGAATGCAGAATTTGTCTCGATGCTATCTGCAGGTTACTGTAAAAAACGTGGCAGCGTACGAAAAAGTCTGCAGAAAACAAGAAAAGCTACACTGCCCCAAGAGGACGCAGAATATTCCCCAATTAGACGAGCCGAGCCTAAACGAGGCTGAGAGAAAGTGGCAAACAAGAGAAGCGAGGCCAATACACACCAAAACCGTCACTATAGAAAAGCGCTCAGACGGAAAAGCGGTCAAGAAGGTTAAAGTGACTGTAACAATCGAAGGGAGAGCGCCTGTAAGATGGAAGTGGGCTCCCGGGTCCTTCCTTTCGATGGTGTCATGGATACAATTAAAAAGACTAGTGCCCAGACATCAAATCCAGACAATTGCAAAAACAACCTTTGACTCTCAAGACTATCAGGGAAACCGGAATCCCTGTAGGTTGGCATGGGATCAAATTTTTTTGGGTCAACCTATAAAACAACATGTCAAAAGGACTGCCGCTAACCATATCGACGCGAGACAAGACCGGAAGCCTCCTGGGCATCAAAATGGTTCGGCAACCCTTGGGCATCAGGATGACGCGGGATGCGATGAGTGACTACAACCTGGTAAAGATGACCTCATTCCTGGCGAATTCCAAGACGTCTTTGGAACCGGCTCACTGGGCAAGTTATCGGGGAAACCCCATTTCTTTTTTAAGCCTAGATCCCCAAATACCCAAGAAAGATAAAAGCCAGGCGAGTTCCCTTTGCGCTAAAGGCAAAGGATAGAGGAATGCAACTTGACAAGCTAATGAGCCCAGGGGGTGTTGGAACGCTGTTGGACATGCAAAGTGGGAATAGCGTCGCCGGTTTGTTACCACCCATAAGAAACCTGACGGGTCCATTAGAATCTGTGGTGACTATAAGGCCTACCCTGAGCCACCGCTTTACAACCAAGCGCATGACTCCGGTGCCGAGTAGTCGCAAACATTTGCTTCACTCTCTGGGTCTAATGGGCAAATGTTTTGCTAAAACTCGACTTGGCACAAGCCCTATCAAGCAAACTCCGCAGGGGACCGCAGAAAACAGGCAGAGAAGCGGATTCAGAAACTATAGTCACACACAAGGGCGCATGTCAAATGCCACCGTTGGACTCCAAATTTGGAGTAAGCGGGCAACCGCGGGGCGTTTTTCGCCAAGTTTGAATGAACGTCTCCTTAATGGCATATCAAGGAGTCGTTCCTATTTCGACGACGTCCTAGTATATCTTCGGCTAGAGATTGAGACTCCCAAGTTAAGAAAAAGACTCAAAGAAGTACTAACAAAATTTAGGGAATCTGGCCGTCTAAGGTAAAAAGAGAAAAATGCTTGCCTAAATGAAAAAAGCGTTGAATTCTTGGGCTACTCAATAGACGGTGAGGGCATCCACCCCACCAGATAAGAGAAATTAAGGCAATCCAAGAAGCACTGAACGCGAGAAACAAAACTAGAACTGCAAGCCTTTTTAGGACTTATAATTTTTTCATGTGTATTTCTGCCAAAGCAAGGCCACTAATAGCTGAACCGTTACAACCGCCTCTTAGATAAAAAGGCAAACTGGACGTGGGTAGCAAAGAAAAGGAATGCCTGTTCCAAAATATTAAAAAGTTGGCTAGACCGTCAACAAACGTTCTTGAGTCGCAATTTTAGCAACACACTGCCTTAAGAGTTGACCTGCGACGGCTTCACCATTTGGAGTAGGTGGCCGTCTGAGCCACCAACTTCCTGATGGCAGAGAAGCGACCCATCGCATATTATTTTCTAGGACTCTGTCAATTGACTGAGCCGAAAATTACAAGTCAACTGGACAGGGAAGTTCGCCTGTAGCAATGAGGTCGCTGGAGTAAAAACGCGTTCTCAACGAAGGTAGTGCTGTTGACTCGGGGGGTTTTTCAAATTAATATGACGGATCAACAAACCGGGACTGATGGGAATTTTGGCCAGAAAAACAAGCCGACGGCCTAACATACTGTCACCGTGCGAAGAAGTGTTAGAATGGTCAGGAGTTCTTGCAGCCTATGTTGCGTCTAGTTAGCTTTGCTGAACACTGTTCGCCTGCAGGGAAACAAATGTTCCCATGCGGTAAGCTTTGAGCAGAGGCACCCTTAACCAACCACCTGATGAAAGATCCCGGCACTGAAGCAATTGGGACAATCGCTGCAGATAGGAGGACTTGTGCCCATTCGTACCTAGTCTCTGCTATGATGTCGGGCAAGAGCCACTCGCTAACAATGGATCTCATTGACTGCGCCGTGTTCTTGGTGGCTGGTAGGTAAAAGGCTGGCCGGAGACCCAAAGAAACTGAGACTTTTAAACCTTTCGCGTCCAGTACAGACTGGAAGACGTTTCCTAGTGTCAAGAGATGTGGTGTTTGTTGTGGGAGATTGGGTGGTCATTCCAAACCAAGGTTACAGCCCAGGGTACTTAGGTTATTGGCATGAAGGTCACGCGTGTGCCTGGGATGGTTAAGGAAGGTGAATAAAGGCTGGCCAGGAGCTATGTGGTGGTGGCCGGGGTATTGATAAGGACATAGAGTAATTGGGTAAAGCATCTTGCCACAATGCCAGGGAATTGACCGTGCCGCCCGCAAAAGCACCCATCAAGGACTGGGAGACCCCTAGGGGACCGTGATCAAGAATTTCATATTGACTTCGCGGGTCCAACCAAGGGGCATAATCCTTTCTCTGGTTGTCCGTTGATGCCTTACTCAAATTTGGCTTGAAGTAAATAATCATGCCATCAACGACAACAAGAACGGTAATAAAGAATTAGACAACCTTTTCGCCCCACGGTCTACCCGGACGTTCTTGTCTCGGGACAATGGACCACAACTAACATTATGCGCCTCTATTACGTAGCAATCTAGCCTCCCTAAGTATTGCAAACATGCCTAACCGGCGCCGGCCCATCGTGGCTTGCAAACGGCAGAGCCTGAGAGAATTGGTCCGGTTTACAAATAGAGGGCCTAGAAAGAATGGACAACAGGAAGATGTTCCAATCAAAAAGTAACCGTTTAATCTCACACTCGCAGCCACATAACGCCCAGTACACGATAACTACGAAGTCCCCGGCGGAATTACTTATGGGTTGGCGAAAATTAACGATCACAACTGACAGACTACACACCCAAATTTTTACCCAGAGAAAACCCCCCTGATTCTCCACCAAGGTTTAAGGCAATTCGAAGTAGGCAATTGGTAATACGTCAAAGAATCTTCACAGGTGAACCGTGTAATGGTACCAGGACAAAATTAACCCAAGTCACAGGCCCCAAATCCTACCGTTTAACGGAAGACGATGGGCAGGGAATGGAGCGGCAACATAGACCAGCTTCGATCCGAATTAATAGAGAGACCGCACAGACCAGATCAACCAGTCGCCGACAACCCGACAAACTCGGCCAAACCAGGGTGGGGGGGGGAAAGGCGAGAAGTTAATAAAGGAACCGTTTAAAACCAAACAAGAAACGTACAAGCAAAAAGAGACAAATAAAAGACTCACTGTTTGAAGAGACTTGGCGGGAAGAGCCCATCGAAGGGCCAGGCAGCTCAACCCTGCCCAATGGAAACGGTTGGGAGCGGCAAAACGCCGGCCTAAGCCAACTCAGGTGGCGGTAAATGGCTGACTCACCTTACCAGACGGTTTTTCCAGAGCGAAGATCGGAAGACACAGCAAGCCCCATCCGAACGGTTCGAAGTCTTTTTATTCGCTAAAGAATGAACCCGCGCAAGTGCAAAATCGAGTCCGAAAGAAGCCCCACTACCTGCGTGACTATGTAACTACGTAGGACTGAAACTAAGAGGGGAGGGGTGTTTTCTATAATGTAAAGTGGTTTGACTCCTAGACTTACACTTCTGAATTGGCCCAGTAAAGTAAGCAGTGGAATTGGTTCACTAGGAACCAAATGCCAAAGAGCTGCTGAAAGGCGGCAAATTCAAGGGAAATGGCCATAGGCTGAAAGCAGGCAGGCCCAGCCTGTATAAGGCCTGGCCTCGCTGCAGCCAAAGTGTTCCCTATTCTGACTGTTTGTTGAATAAAGCCTTTTGTTGTTGGAACCCGGTCTACCTCGTGTGTTTTCCGAACAAAACAATTAGATTTTTATCCCAACTTTATTACTTGATAAATAGCTCAAGGCAGCAAACATAATACTCCTTTCTTTTCCTATATTCCCCACAACAACCACCCTGTGAGGTGAGTTGGGCTGAGAGAGGGAGTGGCTTTCATGCCAAAACAGTACTAGAATTCACTGTCTTCTGATGGTTGCCCCAAAGTCAACCAAGTGGCTTTCAGGCCCAAGGCAGGACTAGAACACAGTCACCTGAACCTTAACCACTACACTAATCTGGTTATAACAATTATAAGGTGTTAAAAATCTATTGGGTCTGAGATCTTCTGAGACAAGCTGGCTGGGGAATTCTGGGCATTGAAGTCCACCCATCTTAAAGTTGCTAAGGGTGAGATACACTACTTTAGTATCAAAGGAAGGTGGATACCACTCCTAGTTGTGCTTAGGATGGATAAAAGTCATCATAAATGGGCTGGAGCCATCTCTACCTGTAAAAATATTGATGATGAGGGGCCACTTGGAATACCTTAAGCTGGATTTGGTAAGGAGCACACAAGCAACTGCTACTAATCTACAGATTGTGTTGATTGACATAAAACTTCTGATCAACAAAAGGATTTCTGGGGATAAAAGGTGGGCAAATGCTGAAAATTCTAAGCAAGAATATCATATCTTCATATTGTGCAATAGAGGGGTGCGTGTTTTAAACCCATCTGATTGCAATGTAAACAAAACTAATCTTAAAGAACTATAAGTTTTCCCCCACACCACTACATCTCTCTTTGAACAATGAAGACCTTTTCTATTAATTGGGAAAATATTTTCGTTCTGATTATTTTATTTATTCATTCACTATACAAAGAATTCAATCTTACAGTTCGGTAAATGGTGACACTGAAATATTGTTCCCAGCCTAACTGCAACAAGCAAGACTTTATCCAGTTCCAAATTACCGGAATGTAGAAAACACTTTCTTTCTTAAATACGTTTGAAAACACCCTCTCCTCCTCAAAAACACTTCCATTTGCCAAATGTAGCTGAGTATTATTTAGATGAAGATATATGAGATTATAATTTTACTGTTAAGATTTTTTGTTCACCTTGTAGTATGTTTTAATCTAATTTTGTGTTGAAATTTGTGTAAATTTTCTGCTGAGTTTTCATAACATGCAAGAAATAGCTGTTTCTTTTTCTCCCAATTGTCAGGGTCTTTGAAAATCAAGAAGATTTCTGAGTTCCTCGTGGTGGTGTTTTTCAGCTGATTTTATGCCTTATAATAGTTTTCTATCACTCTAGAGCAGGGTTGTCAAACTTGTAGGCTGCAGGCCGGATGAGTCATGCACTGGCCATGCCTACGCCCAGTTCAGCAAAAGGGAAAAGTCACGATACATCCCATGACAACACTGTGATGTGAGTTTGACACTTATACACACTCACACACACACTATATCCTTGATTTTAATAACCTAAACTCTTTGCTAACCACATTTGGGGGAAAAATCTTAACCCTGTGACAGACAAGAATATTTTAGCTGGAGACTGAATGTTACTTTGCTTTTCCAGATTGCTTTAAAAGCTCCCAGTGTGATTTTATTATTATATTTTAATTAATGTATTCTGCATACTGTGAGCTGCAGTTTTCATTTACAGTCCCTAGAGGTCTCTATATATCACATTTTGGATCTGACAGTTCCACCCCAAACCAAATTTTGAGGCACTTTATTTCAAACCCACAATAAATGAATGCATAACTACCTATACCTTTCTTTATTCTTTAATTATGATTGTTATAGCTATCACTACCAAATTATCATAGTATGTTTATTCTTATGATTGGTAAGGATGAGGACACTGTAAATCTTTTTGGG
The DNA here is from genome assembly GCA_004320025.1 of Laticauda laticaudata. Classification (NCBI taxonomy): domain Eukaryota; kingdom Metazoa; phylum Chordata; class Lepidosauria; order Squamata; family Elapidae; genus Laticauda; species Laticauda laticaudata. The sequence goes on along the minus strand of BHFT01013774.1, from coordinate 6,156 downwards.
GGGAGAGTGGAAACTTCCTTTTCCTCTTGTTCAGTTGAAGATCTGGGTTCCTCCATCAAAATTTGGTATTAGTTATACCACTGGAGAGAGAAAACAATGCCAACCTCAAAAAACTTGCCACCAAACACTTCAGGAAGATCTTAAGATTAGTTTAATGTTATAGCTTTGCTGGCTGAGGAATTCTGGGAGTTGAAGTCCACAAGTCTTAAAGTGGCCAAGGTTGGAAACTCCTAGTCTTAGACAACTGCGAAAACCACAGCAAACCAGGTCACCATTATTGCCAAGGAAGCAACACGAAACAGCGGTAGACTGGAGGAAGATTTCATACTGCCTTTGAAAGGTCGAATTTAAGAGAACCGGCTTGTGGGGGGTCTGGTGCATCCTAATAATCGCAGAGGGGAAACTTGGGGGCAGTTTCACAATGCACGACCCGGGCGTCGGAGACGACGAATCCTGGCAGCGCGTACCTCAACGGCCCAACCACTCCCATCGTTGCCCTCAGTCCGACTCAGACCGGCTTACCTTCCCACTCAGCGCCTCCTCTATCCCTGAGAGCGCACCTCATTCGCTTTCTCTCCCGCCCGTCTTTCGAGCCAGCCAATCCGAGGAGAAGCGGATCAATATCCCGCGCTCCCGGTAAAACGTTCGGTTGGTCTCCGCCTACAACTTCATGGGAGGAAAACAGGAAGAGGGCAGAGCCATGGGAATGATTGGCGTAAGGGTTAGCCAATCATCGCGGCCTTCTTGCACGTGCTGAGGAGGAAAGAAAAGGAAGGTTAACGCCCACCGGCCAATCATTCTCCGCTCCGATAGAAGGAAGCCAATAGGAAGTCAAGCTTTTTTTCCAGCTTTTTGAGGCGAAGGAGACTTTGTCCTCCATTAGAATACGGAAGAGAAGCGTAGTGGGTTTCTTGCGCGCCGAGCGCCGACGCGCGTGTCTGTGCGAGGTTCTCAACTCGCGACAGCCGAAGAGACGTCTGAATCCGGAACCAGGCATGACCTGGGCATCTCCTACGTGATGGGAAGAACTGTTGGGGTTTCTTTTGTTGTTGCTGTTGTTCCGTTCCCGCTCACCTCACTATTTTTCCACAGGCAGAACTGAAAAAAATGCAACGGGGTTTCAGAAAACAGCGTTCCGGCGCCCACTGGAGATCGTTCCTTGGCCTTTCAGATTTAAAAGATCTGCACCGCCGCTGGACTGCATCGCCCAGCCTTTCCAGCCGCGGGATCCTTTCCTTGCTGGAGCAAAAAATCTGAACGACTGTCAGCCGAGTGCATGAAAAGAGTTTATTGCACGTCATATGAGAGGAATGACGAGAAAAGACGGGAGAGAAGAGAGCGGGAGATGGTGACATCTGAACCTGGACGGCTGTATCGCTTTTCGGCCCTCATGGCGGCTTCTTGGCTGCACCCCAACGTTGTCATCTGCCCCGATGATGTTGCCGCCTCCTCAAATCCTGTGTTTTCTTCCTCTTCCCAAGGATAGTCAATATTTACCTTGTCAGAACCTCAGCTGATTCCTCATTTTCCCATAGCTTTGCCACAAAGTGGCAAACCCCTGAAATTTAAACAAACCCCAAACCTTCGTTTCCAGTAGGAAACTGGATCTCATATTCGTCAGCCGAGCAGGCCAATGCTCCTTTCAACTGAACTCAACAATTGGGGATTTCGTGCAGTTTTCTTGGCAAATTATGGCTGGATTTTTATTCTGCCTTTATAGTTGTTCAACTCAAGCTAGCAAACGTACTTAATAATACCCATCTTTATCTGTAGTCTAGTTAAGGCTAAGGTAGGTTAAGATCCAGAAGATACAGAAAGATCTTGGCAGACTCAAATCCCGGGCCTTATCTAAAATTGAAATTTAGTGAGAAAAGTGAAGTGCTTCATTTAGGCAAGAAAAACCAAATGCACAGGTATAGAATAGGTGGTGCCTGGCTGAGAACTCACTGCTTATTATCCCTAAATGGAATAAGTGAAGGCTTATTCACTTCGAGGGGAACCGGGATGGGCTGCTGGGGGGGTCACAAAGGTTTGGGAGAGCCCCAAGGTCAGATTCTGTGCAGTTTGGAGAACCCCCAAATCCCGCTCCTGGCTGGCCCTGCCCGCCCTGCCCCTCCCCTCCCAGGACTCCCGACGTAGCCTGTTTTGGATGCAGGTAAGCCCAGGGCATGCACAGAGGCTTGGAGAAGGCCAAAAAGTGGCCTCCCGGAAGTTCGGGAAGGCCCGAAATGGGCCTGTTTCCAGCTTCCAGAGAGCCTCCAAAGCCCAGGGAAGCCATTTTTGCCCTCCCGGAGACTCAAGAAAAGCCTCCGGAGCCCAGAGAGAGCAAAAACGCCCCCTCATGGTACAGGAAGCCAACTAGGCCACACCCACCATGGTCACGCCCATCTAGCAACCGTTGCAGAGTATCATTTGTTAAAATTTTTAAAGCCCACCCCCGGAGGCTGCTTTTTTAATAAATTCTGAATTGATAACTCAATATATCAATATGCTATAACAAAAAATTAGAATTAAAAAGAAAGCTGTAAAATTATCTCAACCAATAAACAAGCACATTTTTTCAGGACTACAATATAGTTGTCCTAAAGCTATTAGAGAATCCCTCTAAGGAGGAGATGGGCAGTTTCTAAATGTGATAAATAAATAAATTGAAGTTGTATCAGGGATTGACAATATGTAATTGAGTATATAAGTGCTCACTATTCTATGTGTTCACAGAAGTCCAAAATAAATGATATTTTTTATCTTAAAAAAATCCAAAATCTCATGAAATCAAGAAATGTTTTCAAGATTCACATAGTCTTTAGATCTTCAGAAAGATCTAAAAATTCAGTTCAATTGGCACCAAATTCTAGCAGTAATAATCTGGAATGTAACAAAAATCAATACAATTGTTTACTTTAGAATCTGTTAACATGTACGCTACATGATACCTTACAAAGAAGCTATGGTAAACATGCTTGCACCTTTTCAAAGGTAAAAATATATTTTAAAAAGTTTTTCAAACATTATAAATTATGAGTTGAGCAAGCAGATATACCTGTTAGGACAGAGGTCCCAACTTCCAGTCATGGACCAGCACCATGCCATAAACCAGTCCATGCAAACAAGTGAAACCCCATCTGCAGGTGCAGACATGCCCCCTCTCGTCTGTGGAAAAAACTCCATGGAACCTGTCCCTGGTGCCCAACAGGTTGGAGACTGCTGTGCAAGGGGACTAAAGCTACTGATATTTTCATAACCTATTTTCAGACTATACTGTTTCTCCTTTTTATTAAGACTGACAACCTACTTCTTAATATCAGTGCTAGAATAAGTTTGCAAAATAAACAATGGGGAGTGTTGTTCCTTTAGAAATTCTAGATGTCTTATTAGGTTAATTAACTTCTGCTTAGGTGGCATAATTTGCATAAATTGTGTCTACTACTAGATCATATTTTTAAGTCATCTTATTTGTGACATATTGTTTGGTTAATTATTTCAGCTCTGCTTAGTCTATATGTAATCCAAGAAGGAAAAGTAGCAACTGCTTTCCTCCAAACTGGCACATTCCCTTTAATGATGATTTCTCATCTGTTTCTTTCTTAGAACTTTCATGCAAATCCTTAAGGTATAGCACACAATTTAGGGAATTTTCTTTTACATCATCAACATAAACGAAAGCATGTTAATCTATTAAACTTGACAAGATGCTGTTCACTAATCTTTGAAATAGCACCAGAGGTATGAAGCAGTTGTAAGAGACTTGCAAGCAGAAAAAGTTTAACACATATCTATTGGTGAAGCTATATGAAAAGTTCTTCTCTTACCTCATTCAGTGCTGTCTGGGTGGAAAATTAACAACACTGCAGAAACATTTGGTTGAAGGGGAAGGATAGAGCAACTAATGGTCTTATATGTCTTTCAGTTCATTCCCATTAAACCACTCACTCTAGGTGACAGACAACTGTACCTAATACCTTCTTTGATTTGGGATAGTAAATTTCTCCATCTCAGGTCCTCATCCATACAAAGGTGACTATCACTGATGCATAATACATGAAATATTTTTTTTATAAACGATTTAGGTCCTCTGGAAGGTTTGCATTATGAACTTGGTAAACTGATTGTAGTCCCTGAAAACATACTGAAAATATCAGTTTATATGTTGATCTTAACTACCTGTAGGGAAGGTGGGATAATACATCTAATAAATATTTCAAGCATTAGCCTTTAAGAAGTTCTAGAGCTCTTGGTTATTCCTGTGAGGTCATGCCATTCCAGTCTGCCAGTGGGATGATGAGTTGCATAAAATCTACTCTGAAATAATTTGAAAGTCTTCTGCAGGATCCAATCTGGGTCAGTCTCTGGAACCAGAGGTTTTGTCTTCTGAGTTTTCAGGCTTGTACTGGAGCTCATCTTCAGGGAACTTCTCTCAAGCAAATGCAATACCACACACAGAACATTACACATTCTGCAAGAGAGAAGTTCCCTGAGGATGGGCTCCAGTATGAGTATGAACGCTCAGAAGACAAAACTCAGAAGACACCACCTGGTCCTGGTGGTGACTGACCCAGATTGGATCCTGCAACATTATCCTGGAACACATATAGTCTTCTTCAGTTGTGAAAGTCTTCTCCCTGAGCGCAGATTTTACCAAGATCTAAATATGAGAATCAGTTTGTTGTAGTGATTAATGCATCAGACTAGAAGACTGAATTCTAGTCCGGCTTTTGGCACAAAGTCAGCTGGGTATCCTTGGGATGGTCACTTTCACTCCTTGGAAGGAGGTAATGACAAACCACATCTGGGGGGAGGGGGGTCCTTGCCAAAAGAACTGCAGAGACCTGTCCTGGCAGTCTCTGAGAATGACCTAGATGAAATAAATCATGCATACATACGCACAGGGGTGGGATTCAAAAATCCCAACAACTGGTTCTCTGCTCGGTTGCTGAGCGGCCGTGGCCATGGTGGGCATGGCCTACTGAAACTTCCGGGAGAACTATTTTTCGCCTTCCCCAGAGTCCGGAGGTTTCCCTTGGGCCTCTGGAAGGGCAAAAACAGCCTCCCCCGAGTTCTGGAGGCCCTCCAGAAGCCTGAAACAAGCCCCTTTCCAGACTTCCACAACTTCCGGGGGGCTGTTTTTGCCCTCCTAGAGCTTCCACACAGACCCTGCACTTACCAGCATCCAAAATGGGAGGGCTGGGGTCGGGTGCGCGGGGCCAGCCGGTTAGTTCAACTACCAGTTCAGTAAATCGGATGTAAATTTAACATCTGGTTCACCTGAACCGGCCCGAACCAGCTGAATCCCACCCCTGCATACTTACATATCCATTCATGCAAATGGATATAACCTGCAATCTGTTCCAACATTATAACCTCAAGAATACCTGAACTCTAGGCAGTCTGAAGATATTTTGCTGTGTGAAGTGAAAATCCCTCATCAGTCAGAATAACAGAACTACTAGGATCTTTAGTGACGTTTTATGTCCGCATGTGAGGGGAGACTAGTTCACTGGAGCTCTTGGGATCCCTTTCTGCCTTTCAAGAGTTAGAGCCAACCGGAGTTCACGGGAAGGGCTGGTGGCTTATAGCTCCCTCCTCAATTTGCTGTTTCCAATAGCCAGTTTATTTTGCCCAAGGTGACTCAGGTATTTCATTATAATAACTCTGCCTTTGAATCCAGCTCAGAAAAAGCTATGAAGTTTCATTGGCCTATGAAATACATTCACAAACTCTCTCTGTCTTTGCTTTACAATGGATGTTAAAATTAATTGATAACAAAATGATACATTACAATTTGGGAAAAGAAAAAGTTGTCACAGAACCATAATGTAAGAGCATTGTTCATAAAAACTAAAAGGATATGGTAACTAGCCTCAATCAGATATTTATTCCATCAATCATAATGTCTTTCTGATCCATTTTAAGGGTGGGGGAAGAGAATATAGTATTAAAGGATTCTCATCCTGCGTCTCTAGATAATTCCAATTAGTGTTAGTAGGCGAAGAGGTCTATCCCCAGACCTCTACTTTGCAGGGTTCTTCAGAGATCTGTTTTACCTCCACTTCTGTGTAACATTTACAGGAATCCATCAACTTGTGTTTAAGTATATGATGTTAAACAACTCTACATTCCCATTCCCAGAGCAACCAAGTGATTCTATCAAACTTTTTT
>BHFT01013773.1:0-78680 GCA_004320025.1 Laticauda laticaudata | reverse complement strand
TTCTATCAAACTTTTTTGGGTGTATGTCTGGATAGGGAAGAACAAGCTTCAGTTCCATCTTAGCAACAATGAATTGCTGTGGGTTTTAGACAGTGATATGCTTGCCCCAGCTTATGAGAACCATCAGTTAAATGTTCTGGAATTTTGGAGGGCATTTGACAGCAGAGATGCTCAAAGCTAGTTGGGTATCTAGCAGGAATTGATCAATTTGGGACCTTAATTGATAGATTATTCCTAATAAGCATATTGCAAATTCAGAAAAAAAGTAATCAGATACCTAGAATCCTTGCACGGCCAAAATAAAAAAGCACTAATAAGATCAGTAGAAGTGTTAACTCCAGGAATGCAAAGCAAATTTATAATAGGAATTGGAAACTGTTTAGTGCTGCGAAGCAAAGATGATAACTATTAGGCTAAAATAACAATTTAGTTAGAATTCTAAAACCTACTGTTTTGATTAAAGGGTAATATTGTGCAGAGAAAATTGATTGCATGAATCTCCCTCTTTGTCACTGATGTAATAGGCATTTGGATTTATCAGGAAAATTAAACTTAATACAGATGACAAATTACACTGTTAATGTGGTTTCAATGAAGCCAATGAAGTGAAGGTGCACAAATCTATGAAGACGATTTGTACTGTAATTCCCTTCTTTGGGGATTCTTACCTCCTGGCTACTTGGTAAGATGTTTGTTTATAAATCCATTTCTGTTTGACTATACAATTGTGTCCTGGTCTCCAGTTTAGACATACCATTCAGGAAAATATTTTTCTTCTTCTGGCAGCCATACTAATAGTTTAAATAAGTACATTTCTAACAAATCCAGATTCACTTTAACCTGCCAACATCCATAAAAAGGTTAATCTGTTTTAAGTCTGGTTTCAGTTCAGATTCTAAGAATTAGTATCCTTTTTCCAATACACATATTTACAAATCTGATATTGTTTATCACTACTGAGTAAAAGAATATTTGACTGAACATTTATTTAAAAAAGAATCAATTTTGAAAACATTTGGTCATATAATAGTATTTTAAAAATGAAAAAAAAACACTTCATATGATTTAAATGTTTAGGACCATTGCTACAAACACAAATGAGAAGAAAATGCAGCTATTTAAAAATTGATCATTTGCATAGACACTCCAAGTTTCTGTCCCAACTCTCATAGGGAATCGGTGAGAGAATTTTTCTGGATTTTTTTCCCTCCATAGCCTGGAATGGACAACACTGAACACAGTCTTTCTTTGACCATTTCTCCCCCTATACCAAAGTTAAACCCATCATGGTGAGTTTCTAGAGTGGTATCCTGCTGTTACACCAACCAAATACAAAAATAGCTAAAGACTTACTTGGAAGATCGGTATTTTATGACTGATCACACTCACCATAATGTATTCTTTAATGGCTCCCCCTTCTTCACACCATGTGGCACCCCCAAAATCTCACACTTCCAAATGTGCCTACCAGACTCAGAAGATTGCCTACCCCAGAATTAAGCATCAGAGGGATGGGATACAGTTTTGGAGGTTTAATGGGTTACCATTTCTTCTCCTGTGAATTCAATGTGCAGTGATGGAAGGCACAGAAAATTAGTTTGCCTCTCCCTTGGAAAGCCCAGGCAGGCTTGATCAAAAGAAAGAAGGCTAGCAGTGAAAAAGAAACCAGCTCTCTCAGAAAGGATGCTGACGGAGAGCATCTTTTATCCACTTATTGCTTCATCTTCATACCTTCCCATGGACCAAAGTAGCCGAAGAAATTGCAATGTGACAAAAGATGTCAGTACCAGCTTTCTGAGTACCACGTTTCCCCGAATACTTATGAGGAATGAAAAAAGAGGTGATGCATCCTGAAGTTCTAAAATCAAACAGAAAGTAATCACCCACATAAACATAGTATCTTCTGGTGGATTACATTGAATAATCTTTAATATTTTTCTACTCATTTTTAATAAGAGATTATTTCTTGATGCATTGTGCTTCAGTCATTTATTATGTCGCATCAAATCAAAGGCAAAACACCAGGTGAACCAAATATTTTCTTGAGCAGCTGTGAAAGGATGTCATATCACTGTCCACAATTTCTGCTTAGAAAGCCAAATGCTGTCATGTTTTGTTAAAAATTGGTCTCTACTGAAACTGAATCCCTGTCTAAATAAAGAGGTTAACCATATTTTCTTATCTCTGTAGCTCTTTGCTTTGATTTTTATCTCAAATATTAATTTTTCTGAAGACCACCCAATTCACCTAGTACATTCCTTGAACGTAATATAATCCTGAGATCTCTCATCAACATCTGTAATCTACAGACAAGTTCAGCTTCCCAAGTAGATTGATACCACATTTCATTGATTTGTGTTTTTTCCATCTGTTGAATCTTTTCATCTGGCTACTAAATATTCTCTAGTTCAAGGCCATTATTTGTAGTTCATGGTGTGCATATAAAACAAATACACTCTGTGTAAATTGCTGCTGTACATTTGTAATGAATCCATAGTCACTGCTGAAAATAATTAAGATATTATTTTTACCCATCTTTTCTTCTTTGTGTATCAGAAATTGGCATGGCATGGCCTAACATTAAATTTTCAATATGAATTGGNGAAATTGGCATGGCATGGCCTAACATTAAATTTTCAATATGAATTGGGGGTTGATGCTGAAGTCTCAGTCCACATATATTAAAGCAGTTCACCAGCTCAATTTTGTGAGACTCAATCTGGTTTTCTGATGAAAAAAAAGAGATAATTCTGAAATGCTAATCATCAGCTTCACTTGCCAACATTTCACTATTCTGTAATTCATTAATAATTGAATATCACTTCCACTCTATAAAGAGCTGCTTGATAACAACAGCAAATTGGGTGGATTCAGTGTACACTAGTGATAAGTGCTTCACATTGAAGATGTGAAAACCAGGTTAAGACATCAACTCATCCATGATTTGATGCACATAATCGTATAAACGCAACCTTCTAATGATGCAGAATCCGAAACAATTTGAATCTGGAATTTGATTACAAAAGATGTAATCATGTGAATTCAGCTTCGTTGGACAATGATGTCACCTGATGTTACCATCCATGATTCCAACGATTGCAAGAGGATGTAAAACGTTGAAAAAAAGCTTGAACAAACATCATGTGGAAAACGCTATGCATCCATTGTTGTACTCTTGCAATACTTTATACCTCTATCTGTCAAGCATCCGTCATGCGATTCATCCCGAAGAAGCTTTTGAGCTGCACAAAACGTATGTGTACGGATTACTTTCACTGTGACCGATGTACTCCGCGAGCTAATAAGCGACACAAACGTCTATGTCTTTTACGTTACACATCTGCTTGTAATCCTCATCTGCATCCTCGGCATCTCTGGCAACTCACATCCGCTGCAGCTGAAAACAAGAGGGAGTGAAAAAAAGGTACATGCGTGAACGTTACAAGGTTATTAGCACGAATATAGAAAGGATGCGCGTGAGGTTTGCATCCGATATACATCCGCTAGGCTTCCTATGAACATCCATTTAACATCCCCGCTACATCCTACCCACGTCCGTTCATTTCCGTTCTTTTCCATTCTGTTTATGCAAATTTTCACCACTTTTTGGAGCGTATGACAACGGATGGAGCCACCCCCAAAATTTTACTCATCCGCTGTGTCCTTTATGCATACGTTTTGCGTCCATCAGCCAGTGGGACAGGGCCTTTAGGTAACATAAAAGTGGAGGGACCTAAGATAACAGTTATGGTTAAATCTGCATATTTTAGGATTCCTCCTTTTGAAATAATACATGATTTTAATGTTGTATCTTAAAGGTCTGTTCTTGAAATGCTTTGGTTATCATGCTTGATATTCATCTAGGCAGCCAAAAATATAATTTAAGTTCTAAAGTATTGTAATAAAATCAGACAACTCAAAGGATGTCATTCAGGAATCACCACATTTTCACTTACTACTTTTCCTACAACAAAATGTAGACAGCAGAGCCCTTCAGAGACTTGCAGGAAAATGTTGTAATACTTTTTCACCCTACTCAACTGAAGCATAAGCATTCCTTTCTATGTTCCAACTAGGTAGCCAAATCTTCTACACCCCATACCTATCAAGGTTTCTACCTCATCAATGTTTTAAATTAATGGTGCATTAATGGTGCATGAACACATCCATACATATTTTATTGTGTGACAGAACAACAAGGAGCCACTTTTATAATCACAACCTTTTAAACCCTATGATAGCGAAGAGTTTTGAAGAAACAGATAGCTCAAAATATTTAAATTTGTAGTATATTTGAATTCCCTTTGTTTTTATAGGCTACCCCTTTTTGTATACCTCTAAAGTAATATCAACCAGTGTGAAATAAAGCAAAAACATGTCTGTATTATTTTTATTAACAAAAATAACCATAAAGTTTTCATTTTAATACACATTCATTAAAAACATGCTATCTAGACTAGTAGTCTCATTGGTTAAATGCCATTGTACTTTATTATCGGTCACATTAATTTTAATATGGTTCTTGTTTTGTAATAGAAGTTTTTTTAGTACTTTTGAGAAATTGTCTTTTGAAAGGAAAGGCTCGTCCTGATCATACCAATACTTAGAAAATAATGAGAGGTCCTCTTTGAAATGAATAAAATTTGCAAGTTCTATTGTTAACATTTAAAAAAAAACATTTACCGTACATGCCTATTTTTTTTCTCCAGGAGTTCAAAACAACATAGATTTTTCTTCGTTTTATCTTCACAATAACAATTTGTGAGCTAGGTTGGGCTGAAAGAGAATATCCGTCTCAAAATCATCCAGTGTATTTCCATGGCTGAAAGTAACTTGAATTTGGTCTTATTTTTATTTGTTTATATTTGTCTCAGTCCATCAACTTAACCACTACACACAACAATTCTGTGATAAAATGTTGGGTTACACAGCAAAGAGGGCACTCCTTATCAGTGTACTATAAAGAGAGGGAAATGAAAAAGGTAGACAGAAATTTACTGTGAAATTACTAAATACTAAATACAGCATAATGCTGCATTGTATTATGTTATATTCTTTGTTATTTATTGTACTTTAAATGTGAAGGCTCTTTGAAAATCATTGGATCCTCACCCAGGCTAGATATCTCTAGATCAGAAAGGAAGCTATTTGTTGAAACAACAAAGTCTGATTCTGCTTTTAATCTTAGGGATTCAAGGACTGCTTTGTATTATGTACATTGCCTTTCCATGAAATGGATAGTGGCAGTTATGATTGGCTCCATGTGACTGGAAAAGGTGTTGATAACATGATTTATGAGCAGCATACGTACCCCATTAGGGCACATCAGAGAAGGTAGCAGTATGCTCTCCACTTAGATGATTGTAAGCCCACGAGCCTGTTTTATTTTTTAGTTGTGGGGGGGAGGGGAACCTATGGATGATCTTTGAATCTTTGAGGGCAGGGGAATATAGACCTACTATTTCAAAAACATATACTGCCCATTTAGATAGATCTGTTAGAGCCTCAATATCAAGCTGAGGAAAAAACTGCAAAGATCTCAGGGTGCAGTACAATACGGCTTTTTAAAGAAAAAGGAATAATTATAGTTGTTTTATACAGCATGCTCTTTCAGCCACACATTTTTTTCAAGGATACTTTTGATCTTTGATAATTGGTTGCAATCTATATGATATTTTCTCTTACCAGTTTCACTTTTGGTTTTTTGTTCTTTCCAGATGTTGTTAGTTACTCTCCTTCCCTCTACTTTATCCTTTCCTCAACTCCATGATTTCCTTCTTTGCATTCCCACTTTTTAATTACAGACTAACCCAAGTTCCTGAAAACTTATACATTACTTAATTGACAAAATTTCTGCCCAATTACCTTTCATCCTTTGTGATAGCAATTTCAATTCTATCAGTTGAGCTATCAAGTGTTTATTACACTATTTTTACCTTTTCCCAGACACATTCTGTGCAACCTACTTGAATATCTACACTATTTCTTGTCCACCTACCCAGGATTTTTTAAATACAAAATATAAATGTAATGTGAATAAATGTTTCAGACAAACTCTTTTTTAGTTCACACAAATATAAAGGGAGGGAGGGGTGGAAGCAAATTCAGGCTTGCAAGATTCTGTTATAATAGCTTTACAATAAAAGCAGTATTAAACCTATATGGTGTACATTTCTTAGTCTGACCTATTTTGAAAGGCTGACAATATGTAAGGCTCCCTAATTTTCTGTGATAAAACAACATCTAGCCATCTTATGTTCACCTGAGAGAATATGTAGGAGTCATGTGCAGTACAAAACAATATCCCACAGATTTGTAGTGTTGGAAAGGGCTATTTTAGGCATCAAATCCAAATCTATGCTCAATCAGGAATCTAAATTAAAGCATTTCAGACAACCCTCTAGCCTGCACTTGAACTTGAAAAAAAATTAGACAGTATGTCAAATCCTAAGGTATTTGAATACTACTATCATCAAAAAGTCAATATTTTACAGAGTAAACAAACTAGTTTCTTCACTTTCTCTTCACAAAGCTTAATTTCATACCACATTTCATACTTGTCTCCAGTTTAATGAGGAAACAACTTTCATGCCAGTTACGTATCAACTTGTCATACCAACCCAACCTTTGCTTAACTAGCTTGCTAATCAATATGAATACGGGATAACAGAATACGGGATATTCTGTCAAATATTTTGCTGAACTGAAGATATATTATGTTCCACAGTCTATCAAGGAAGTTTCCCAATTAAAAAGTTAGATTAATTTGGCAAGATTTGTTCTTGTACTGATTTCTTTATGCTCTACTGCAGAAATTTGCAGATTAGTGTCTGATTAATTTTTAATTCCAAGGATCCTTCATTTCCTTTCTGAAAATAAGAAACATGTTTACTTCTGTCTCCCAGATTTCTCCAAAACATAAAGACTTAGCCAGAGTATCAACTTTTTTCAGTTCCCAAGAACATAACACCTCTGGACCTGTACATTAAACTCATTCAAAGTAAACTGGTATTCCCTAACTATTATTTCAATCTGTCTCAAGCTTCAATCCTGCTCCTTCATCGTGCTGTTCACAATGCACATCAAGCAGCTGGAGAAATTTCCACATGTACACACTCCACTCCATCCTTGGCCTTCATTGACAACTTGGAAGTTCTGGATTGTGCATTGTAGAGTCCCAAACAATGACTGGTAAACTTGTGGTTCTGTTGTATTGTTAAAGAAAACAATAAAGAAAATAAAGCTCCAAAGTGATTAAAAGATTATTTGGTCAAGACTTGAGTCGGTGAATGTGTACATTTATGGCTCAGAGTATGATGGAACCTGCAACTCCCAGCTGATCACAAGTAGCTGTAGAAACATTGGTTCATGAAAAGAAAAGCTGAATATATCTACATATTTGGTAATATCCAGTTCTATTTTTGTTCCAAAGAAAATTTCAGCAGTCTGAATCTTTCATCCAGCTGCCCTTTTGACAATAATGTCCCCTGTAATCCACAGAGGAGAAAACATGTGAAATGTTAAGAAGCACAATTTGTTTACACCTGTTGTGATTAAGGATGGAAGTAGCTCCTTTATATAATTGTTTTCTTTTTGCTATATTTTTTTCTCATCTTTTTCTTCACTTTTCTTTTCCTCCCACTATTTATATTTTTCCCATTGTCTTCTCTTTAAGTTTAATTTGTGTTAGTTTTTACTATTGTACCTAAAATTTTTAATGAAACATTTAAAACGTTAACTTGGATTCCTATCTGGCCCCCTCAGCTTGTGCATCTTAACTAGAAGACATCCTATGCAATACTTGATTCTGTTTCACTTCTTGCTCTCTATATCTAGCAAATTCGCCAATCCCAAGATCTCTGTCCTGACCCAAATTATACTTGAAATACATTTGGTTAACTGTATTTATTGGAATCAGTAATGCAACATGCTTTTACCTTAAACTTTGGCCAACAAAATTCTGCTTTGGAAGTTTGCTTTGTCATAGACCATTAGCAAAGCAAAATAAATGTAAAGTTAGCAGTGAAGCCAAGTAGAAACTGCAAATCAGGAAGGCCACGTGTGCAAGTTATTTGCCAAAGCCTAATGTACTACATAATGAAAGATAAGAAGAGAGTCCAGATTTTGGTTCTTCATACAAGTGCCAACAGGAAAGACTGATCTTCAAATAAATATCTGATGCTTTGTCTATCTCCCTTTCTCCCCATTAAATTTTCATGAAAGGAATATACCATCTACTACTTTTTAAGGTGATTTTTTTTATTTTTAGAAATGGTTTTGAATCTTCTTGAAAACTTCAAAACTTTTAAGATGTACCTAAGTCTCCACCAACATAATACTTTTGGATATGTCATACATGAAATGAGGGCCATGTTCAGTAATGAAGTAACAGATCAGAAGATTAAAAATCTACATTAATTCCTGTCTATATTGACACTAAGTTGTTGCTGTTTTGTTTTAAAAAATCATTAAATCCAAACTTACCTCAGAGAAAAGAGTTCAGATGGCAACATATCAACAACTTCTGAAACAAGCTCTTTGTTTATGACAGTCCTTACCAATTCTGGCTTAAGCTAATACCTTCAAAACGCCACCCAAGGGTAAAAGAAAAACCCTGGGTAGGCCCAGCAGCAATATTAGGACCAATAAACCTTATAAAAGAAGAAAAAGAAATTAGGATTTACTCTTTTCTCTCCACCTCAGAGGCAACTAAAAATGTGAGTAATGGATCTACTGCCCTAGGCCAAGGACCACTTTCACCTCCAAAGATCATAGATCACCTCCTCAGCCCAAATCATTCCCGGAAGCAGAAAACTCCCATAACTGTATCACTAAACCTTTCCAGAAGGATTGTCTTCTCTCTGCAGAAACATTAATTTTTATATTGCAAATATATACATACATACATAAATACATACATACATGCATACACATATACATACACACACAACAGGTGTGTATGTGTGTGTGTGTGTGTGTGTGTGTATGTGTGTTCCAGCATAACTCTGGAACACCTCAATCAATTTCAACCAAACTTGGTACACATATGACTTATCTTCTGGAAACAAATACTATGGGGGTAAGACATCCCAACATCCCTCAGGGTGTGTGTGTGCGCGCCTTAAAATGGCTTCTACTGTACAGCACAATGGACTTGCCATGGTAACTGCTTCACAGTACTCCAAAAGGGGGACCCCCTCAGCCCCCCAAGGAAATGTCAGGTGATTAGCCAAGTGCAATCAAAAAAATGAAACACCAGCATAGACAAGAAACTCCGAAGGAGAGGAATAGAAGACTTGTGACACCATGTGAGAGACAGTACAACAGTGTGAGTCCCATCTACAGGATTTTCCTAATGTAGGATTGGGATACATAGGCAACACCGGATTATTGGTTAGTGATATATATATATATATGTATATATCATCACATACATACACCAATAGAAGAATAAGTATCCGCCTGGATGAACACAAAAATGCAGTAAAAAAGCTGGAACACACTTCCTCACTAGTCCAACACATGAAAGCCACANCAGGCACCCAGATGAAACCTAGCTTCCTAATAAATGATAGCCATCCATTTACTTGGAGCTAAGCTACACTAAAAGCCTCCAATACAGGAAACACAATGTTGCCAGCCATTCAAGACAAAAAAAGCCACAAAACAGACAGAAGATATTAGAAACACCAATCAAGCAGAACACAGCAAACTCCAAGACCAATAAACACAGACCAAGACTCCCAACCAATCAGGATGAAGAAAAAGCCATTCTGGCACAGCAGTAGGCTAGCCCCAAATTTAAAACTGAAACAACTGTAAGTCTGACTCACAGACAAATTCAATACAGAAGCCTGATGATGGCAGATGAGATTCTGACGAAATGTTGCTACAATTTTAAAAGCACAACTACAATGACGTGGGAAAATACCCGAACAAAGCTGAATACCATGTATGTATGTATGTATGTATGTAGGTATATAGGTATGTTCATTGTAATTTGCTTTATTCTACTGATTAAATAAAATTATATCCAAGGTGAACAGCTTCCAATAAGCCCTGAATCTGCAAATCTCCCATGGCGATCAGGGGGTTAAAATGACAGCAGAGACCAGCCACCTCAGCACTTTGGTACCTGGTGTCTTTAGCCATCCACCACTCTGTGCTCCAGAAACTCCTCCTGGAAACCCACTGGAATGGTCACAGGTGGATGGAACCTTACCTGGCAAGGGGGGAAGAGTATTTAAATGTAAATTTAGTAACTAAATTATTTAAATTTAGTAGCTGGGGGCAGTGGGGTTGTGTGGTGAGCCAGAACAGTTATGGTTTGATTGGTTGAAGAGTGTTGGCTCCCACATGAGGCAATCTGTGCTGTGATTGGTTGCTGTGAGCGTGGAGCAGGAGTTTTTTTCCTGCCTTTTTCTTCTGCGTGCTCTGTAATTTAACTGTCGATGCTCCTATTTGCCTGATTATCTAGTTTACTGTATATAACCAAACTGCTCAGTACTTACTTAAGTTGCTCAGAACTTATTTAAACAAATGCAAGCACATGTTAAATGGACATAAGAGTTATGCAGTAAAATAGATTGGTACAATCTCATGTTATCCCTCTGATTTCTGCAGCAGATTTGTGGTGTGCTCAGACTTTTGTTTTTCTGTTAAAGTTGAAAAAATGCTTTGGGTTTTTCTTTTATATAAGCAGAGAACTTAGTGCCTTTGTTAAATTTATTTCTACTATTTTCAGGTGTTTTCCTAGCTTGACATTTTGAATTTTCTCTTTTCTGAGTGTTAGCTATCACTAATTTTATATCATCTGCAAATTTGATTTTAAAAAATCTTCATTCAAATAATTAACAAAATGTTGAAGAGTACTGTATCCTGAGTTGTCTGAGCAGCATTACCTAGCCGAATTAATAGAAATGGATTGGGTTGAATATTTGTTACCTGTCATAAACATACACCAAACCGGGGCATATTTCATAGTAGGACACTAATGTTCCGATTCTGCCAATCCTGTCAGTTTACCAAGACCTGAAAGGATGGACTGATTTCATTTGAATATGATTGTTCGTTAAGGTCCTCATTGAACTCTACATTTTAAGTGTTAGTACTCTCTAAGTTTGATATGTGAAACCAAAAATACAGAGATTGAAAAACAATTTCATTGGACAGTCTTATCTTTAAAAAAAACCCTTTATACCTTGAATATTATTTATATAAATATTTTAATAATAAAATATAAAATAATACAATACAGTACAATTTGAAACCATCATTACCTTCCAATTGGCTTGGCTAATACATGTAAAATACAGTTAAAAAGAGCTAACTTCCACTGACATTTCTTAATAGCATGTGACTATATACGAGTGCAAAGAATGTACATACTATTTTAACAAAAAAGTAGCATAATTGAAAGTAAGAAGCAGCATGGCATAAACTTGTGGGAAAGACAATTAGATTTAGGAAAAGAAAACATGACTGTGTCAATAAAACCCATGATTTGAAGTGCTTTCAGATAGCACACACGGCAAAAACTTCATTTATGTGGTCGTTATATGATGCTATTCAAGTGCGAAGAAAATTAGGAACTTCATGTGATTTTCAGGTCTTGCTGAGTTCAATTCCTGCAGTTTCATGATACCATCCAATTAATCTTCAGGTAACGTTTGGATTTGAAGTCTTTGATACCTTCTTAAGGTGTGAACACCAGATTTTATTTTTATTTTCCTCATCCCAAAAATTTTAAGCACTGTATAAAAAGAAGTATATTTAGGACTACAACTTTAATTAGGAACATTTTAGTTCTATTAAATAGAAAATATTAGACACAACTCAAGGAAAGCTAATGAAAGTGTTGAATGTTTACCAACAGGCATTTACCCTATATTTTTGGCAACATCAATCTTCTATCCTTATGATGGGTGTGAGCTTAAGAATGATGTAATTATTATACGTATTTATTCTGAAACTCAAGATAGATATTTCATTTTCAAAGATGGACTGTTAGAAACTTCAAGCGGGTATTCCTCTTGGGTGGCCCACTACTGGTGTGAGATATTGATCTTTAAAGTCAAAGTTAGTTAGTGTTCTTTATGGATAAGTTTAAGCCTTTACGAAATATATGTACTTTCATAATATTTACATTACAGCATATTTTCCTTTATGGCAAATATATTTTGAGCAAACTAAGCATTTTTTTCTTGCAGTTATTTTATTCTCTAGGATAGAAGGAATCAAATAGGTAATCTTTCAGATATTTTTGGACTACAAATCCCATAATTCCGATTATTCACGTAGGTTAGTCTAGTTAGAAATGTAGTTCTACATCTGAATGGCCACATTTTACCCGTTCTAGAAAGAGGTTCCTTTGTAAAATAAATTAATACATATAAAAAATGGAGATTCCTATCCTACAGTGAACCAGTATCTGAGAAAGAAACGAAAATGTAAATTACATTGAAAAACCTGCAACTGGTTTACATATAAATGACTTTAATTTGCTTGACCTTAGCTGAAAAGAAGTCCAGTGCTCCTGGAAACTACTAATGTGTCAGATATCAAATAATTCTTCAGTGAAATCTCTCTGTATTTGAATTGATTCTTATCTGGAAAGGAATCTCAAAGGAAAGAATGTTTTGTTTTTTCACTTTGTAGTTTTCTTAAACAATAAAATATTTGATACTGGCAAACATGCCTAGCACATTAACATCCTAGTAATATATAGTGTGCTTCACCTCATCAGAAAATCACAATCCTAATGAACATCTGCAAGAAGAGTAACAATTGTGTGCTTCCAATTGCTATCCAAAGTACTTTAAAAAAAAAAAGCTTTCCAGCAATCAGGAAAAAAACCACCTTTAAATATTCATGTGCTTGTCCTCCCTACTGACACTAATATTGGGACTGAGACTGACATCCTGTTAGCAACATAATTATGCAGTTTAGGGCATAATTAACCGATAGAGAGTACCCTAAACCACCAAGCTTGAAATTTTGGGCTTGGACAACCTTAAACTATGGCGCCTTAAGCATACTACACAAAATTATCTGCTACAATATCCTACAGTCAATGACTACTTCAGCTTCAACCGCAACCATACAAGAGCACACAACAGATACAAACTCAATGTAAACCGCTCCAAACTTGATTGCAGGAAGTACAACTTCAGCAATAGAGTGGTCAATGTCTGGAATGCACTACCTGGACTCTGTTACATCCTCTTACTCCCACTCCTTTAACCTTAAAACTATCCACTATTGACCTCACCCTGCTCCTAAGAGGTCTGTAAGGGACGTGCATAAGTGCACAATCGTGCCTACCATCCCTGTCCTATTGTCCCCATTTATTCGTACCTATTTCCTGTATTCTTACTCATGTTTATACTTATACCTATTCTCTTGTAAGCAAGTGACAAATCAAATAAATAAATAATACGATGTATGGATATTCTAAGGTACAATACACTGTTAAAGAGACCTCATTTTAACAGACTTTGGATATAACAGTCAAATGCTCCATTCAAACTTAACATTTCTTTAACAGACATCTTCATAAAATTAAAGGTTAGTCTGTTAACCGTTTACAATAAATGATGCCATTTGCATAAATTATATAATTATAGAAATGACCTAAATTGGTACAAATTATACAGATTGACATAAATTCAGATTCATTGGGGAATGCTTACCTCCAAATAATCCATTAAATTGAAGTTTTACTGTGATACCACTGTAATACTGTTAATCAAGATTTAGCCCATTGCTCATCAATCAGTGGTGTTTATCAGTGACACTTTAGGACTATGGACTTCAATTAAATTCAGTCATATGACCAGATTGTTATGTCATCCTAGTTTGCTCTTTCAGGTCATTCTAAGTAGCCTGTAGATTAATTCTTTTATCTGGGACTTTCCCAAATTTCTTAGCTTTCTTCTGATAAATTCATAATTTCAGAAGAGTTTATTTTATTTATTTGATTCATTTCTCATATTTAGGAACTTTCCATCTTTCTTGCAGAGGGATTATGGGAGCCATTCAAAGCATAAAAGCAGTGTATAAAATTTGAAATTAAAAAAGGCAAGGTATGTTAAAAATTATTTAAAAGATGGGGCAGGGTTTTTGTCTCCCAGCATAGGCAGTATTTGTATCCTATCTTCTTGGCCCAACAAGAACTGGGCCACTAAAACAAGCAGACTGCATACAACCCACCATCTTCATTGTTACTACTTGGAGAGGATAGGATAGGAAATACGGATAAAGTGCAACTGGGCTGTGCTATCTGGCTGGAGGAGGAATTCAGGATGAGGTGCAAAACCACCAAGAGAGCATCTACCTCAGCATCCAAAAGTAATGCAAAGCAATTGCTTTTGCCACATTTTCTGTGAAGCATGAACTAAGTTGATTTAATTGAAGGCTGACACATTTAACCCCCACTTATTTAAAGGACTTATTCATGGTTTTTAAATATTTCCTGGCAACATCAAAAGATTTTAAGTATACTTAACTTTGTATAAACTATGTCCAGTTTAACTTGCAAATATTTTATTTTAAAATGTGTAGTAGTGTTTTGCTGAGATCCACATGGGTAGTACTCAATGCTAATTCAAAGATTAATAGTAAATTCCTGCTATCAGAAACTGATAAACATCTTAACGACCATGTAGGCGTCCATTATAGTTTGGATGCATCTATTTTTTAGAAAAATCCAACTTTTCCCAAATGTGGAATTTTATTATTATTAGTGCTCTTCGAATACCAGATAATGGATAAAAGAAAATAACTCTACACATGTAATTTTCCACTTAGCACAACCAAAGTATTATATTTCTTTACAGCATCTTAACTGTTTCAGGAAGATAGTTATGAAATCCTAGCATAACTTCATAAAATCATTCTCTAATCCAAACAGAAGAGTCCCATTGATAAAAGAACTAGAAATAACAGATGTCCAACAATAAGATTCTGACATAAATATCTTATTATTAAAAGGTAAAGGCCCTGTCCCACTGCACTTATGGATGCAAAGAGGATGTAAAACATTACAAAAAGCTTGCCATCCGTTGGAAAATGCTATGCATCCGTTGTGTACTCATTGCATACGTGTTTCATACGCTCTATCTGTCAAGCATCCGTCCACTGCGAAAATAATTAAGATATTATTTTTAACCCATCTTTTCTTCTTTGTGTTATCAGAAATTTGGCAATGGGCATGGCTAACATTATAAATTTTCAGATATGACATTGGGGGTTGATGCTGAAGTCTCAGTCCCACATATATTAAGCAGTTCAACCATCAATTTTTGTGACGCTCAATCTGCGGTTTCTGATGAAAAAAAAGAGATAATTCTGAAATGCTAATCATCAGCTTCACTTTGCCAACATTTTCACTATTCTGTAATTCATTATAAATATACACTTCACTCTATAAAGAGCTGGCTTATAACAACAACAAGTGGGTGATTCAGTTACAATAGTGATAAGTGCATCCATTGGAAGATCTGAGAAACCCAGGTTAGGCACAACTCATGCATGGAGAAGGTTTATCTACATGATTTGAGTGACACATAATCAAACCAACCTTTCTAATGGAGCAGAACCAAGCAACACAATCCTGAATCCTGAATTTATTACAAAAAGATTAATCTATGTGAAATGCAGCTTCGTTGACAATGACTTCGCACATGATGTTAGCCCATGTCTTCACTGCACCAACAGATGCAGAAGAGGATGTAAAAACGTTAAAAAAAGCTTGCCATCCATTGAAAACGCGGATGCGAATCGCGATGTGACTCACTGCAATACGGTTTCATATGCTCTATCCCTCCCAGCATCCTCCACTAGATTTCATCCGCCCTAAGAAGTGTTGTAGCTGCAGAAAAAACTTGTGAACGGACTATGAACTTCCACTGTGTACGATGTAAATCTGCGACATACGAGCAACAAAACTTCTACTGTCCATTTTATCATCCGTTAAACGTCCACTGTATCCTCTCTGCATCCTCCTGGGCATCCTCGCAACTCACCAATCGCGTTGCGCTGAAACGGAAAGAGGGAGGAACAAAAAGGTACACGGAATGTCTACACAGCATTATAGCATGTAGAATAGAAAGGATGCGCAGCGAATGGTTTGCATCTGATTACATCCTGTGTGGCATCCTTTGCTTTCCTTCCTTTAGGCATACGTGATGCATCCGCTTCATCCGCTATGCGTCCGCTTCGAAATTCTCCCCCGGAACCCCTTCGGTGTCATCTGCTTCCATCCGCTAGGCTTCCTATGAACATCCCCGCTACATACTACCCACGTCCATTCTTTTCCGTTCTGTTTATATAAATTTTCGCCACTTTTTGGAGCGGATAACAATGGATAGAGCCACCCCCCAAATTTTGCTCATCTGCTGTGTCCTTTATGCATACGTTTTGCGTCCATCGGCCAGTGGGACCGGGCCTTAACATAATTTTGATTATTTCATCAATCTGGATCCCAGCTATCAGAAACTTATTTCATCTCTTAGGTGTTTTCTTTAGAGCTGCTCTTTAGTCACATATCTCTCCTTATATCTGAGTTCACCATAGACATAAGGGGATACGTAGTCATATTTGATACTAGTACCAATGTGTGTTATATCCAGTGCTCTTAATGTGGCAGTATTGAAGTCCAGAGATATATAGACAGTGCTTACTGCCAATTCTGAGAGATGTTTAAGTTTTCCTTTCAGTGCAAATCTTTTGGCACGTTATCAGTAGGCACATGCCAACTATACCAACCAATGAAAATTTATAGTGGTTATAAATTTGTCATGATATAGAAATATATTTGCTTTCATGAACCGCTACAGTAAAAAGATTGTGAGCCTACATTTTGGCAATGGAGGCAATTGCCGGGCGGTGGGGGAAGATACATAAAAAATATAGAACTTAGTTCTGAGACTTCACCAAAAGAAAAAACAAAACAAATTTGCTTAATTGTGTTTACAAAATCCTGGCAACACTAGTTGCTTGCTCCATCAATCCCCCAAAGTGGAAAGACTAGCCAAAGAAATATCAGTTGCAGGGAACCTGCTCTCTGCTTTTCTCATACCAGACCAAGCAGGGGGTGAAATCAATTCCAAGTGTTTATTCTGCTGTGACCAGAGAAGTGAAAATAAGGACAGAGAGGTTCCTTCTAGGGCAGTGGACAAGGCTTATGTCTTGTTGATATAATTAGATCATCTTTTTTTAAAAAAACCCAAAGACAACACATTTCTAGAAATATATAATTGGACAATTAACAATTAAGAATATAATTGATTATTTTCTGGAATCTTAAATTCCAAGTTCTTGGATGAATTAATTTCATTGAAACTGATGAGATTTGGTTCAGTAGAATGCCATTCTATTTTGAGGTTATTTCTTTATTGCATAGTTCTCTTTACTTTGTTTATAACATATAAAAATGTGAATTTTCCACAAAAGTCAAGTTATCTCCAATTACAATGTGTAATTAGGCATAGGAACAGAACTCAGTTCCATTCAAAGAATCTATGGTATTCTAGATACCATACTAGTATAGATATTTCTCTGTATAAATTTTCCACTACAAAGACTTGAAATAAATTGCAATCCAAAAATAATAGTGAAGCAGAAATCTACATAAATTAAAATCAAATAAGCGTACATATATCAATATAGGAGAACCAGCACCTGCAAAGGAGGCAAACAATGTAATAATAACAAAATCATGTTATGACTTGGTAAAGTCAAAGAC
Source organism: Laticauda laticaudata (assembly GCA_004320025.1). Taxonomy (NCBI): domain Eukaryota; kingdom Metazoa; phylum Chordata; class Lepidosauria; order Squamata; family Elapidae; genus Laticauda; species Laticauda laticaudata. The sequence continues at coordinate 60,934 of BHFT01013773.1, read as the reverse complement.
TATTAACATGATTTATGCTCAGCATTGGAAGACAGAAATGTCTGTGTCAAATGACCATCTATAAAGCATCTATGTTACTTCAATTGAAAATATTCTGTGCTATAGTTACCTACACAGTTTCAAAGGCTTTAGATGATGACATGACAAACAGGAGGAGCAGATTTACATAGTAATCTTTATATTTCCCTCCAATGATTTCTGCGCCAGGAAACTTTCTGTATCACTTCTGGTTTAAGGGATATTTATCTACCAATATACCATTAAAGCTGATTCCTTAACCTTCAACAGTACACCAAATGCCATATGGCCAAATGTTTTGAAGCAAGGTACCCCAATGGGTTAACTTATAGAATGCATCCAAAATCTGGGATCCATAGTTCTCATGTAATTGAAATTTGGAAAAATTTTATACAACATGATACAAAAAGGATCACAAAGCAGTTTATGATATGATACAAAATATCATAAAATATTACTTGGGCTGATGTTTGAATGTGCTATATATTTCAACACTGGCTATTTTCAAAGCAGATACATATCTGAATGTATCCCTACTTTTCCAATGAAGGCAATACCTTTACAAGCTTTGTCATTGTTGAAGGCATTGAGCAACTAGTAAGGAAATGTCTTGAAAAGGATGACAGCAGGGAACAAGAGAGGGAACAATGTTTCCTGCAAGCTTCCTACAAGAAAACTCAATGGAGAAACCAGCAGGAAGTTGGAAGTTACTTTCTCTCCTACTGCTTTTTTGCCCATCTACGGTCATTCTGTTTCTGTTTAGGTAAGGAAATATCTCTGGACAGCAGGACCAGAACTCAGAAATCTGTAACAACACAAGACAGTATAAATAAGTGGATTTTAAATCTTTATTTTTAAATTAAATTAAAAATTGGAGTAATTACAATACAAAAATCTTTTTTACCTAATTGACCGATACATCATGAAATCAATTGTTGTACATCTAGGAAATTTACCAATAGAACTTTCTTCAACTGGTGTATAAACCTTAATTTGTCGCATATGTGTATCTCTTCCATTCTGATGATTGGCTAAAACTGCAATCTGAATCATAAATGTACGAATAGGTTTCTTATGAGTGTCAGTTAAGGGAACATGAATCCAACCACTTGGCTCCACTAATTCAAGTTGCTAGAAAGTAAAAGAAAGGCGTGTTAGGAGAAACAGAGAGAGAAAGAATTGGTTAGAATTAGGTTCAAATTATTTATTCGCATGAGCAATAAAATTAATATCTAATCTTTGAGAAATTTGGCAGATATAAATAAGTTGTTTTTTTTAATATGCTACAATCACTTCTCTTGATAAATATACTCCCGTGCTCTCCTCCACATGGCTAATTAATATACAAGTCACAATCTCTCCAATCCTTCATGCTGCATAACTCAAGTTGTTGCATTTTAATGACATGTTATTTTTGTGACACCAGGAGCATTCACATGTAATGGTAAACTCTTCCCATGAAAATGTTCTTAGTACACTACATACAATACCGTTTGATAGCTTGTAAATAGATTTTGCAAGAAACCCATATAACTCCATCCATAATTTAGAAATATATGTAGGATCTCTAATTTTTCTAAGCATCAGAAATCAAAAAATGCACCTTCTGACGATTGTTTATTCTGATCTACACACTGCAACAAATAAAGCACAAGACATTTATGTTGGCCTGTTATGTTGTTTTTTTCATAATTTAACCAAAATATTGAAAATTGTAGGTTATTGCTATAAGAAAATATGTCCAGTAATATGTTCCATAAATCATATTTGGATTGTAAATATGGTCTTGCAGCCATTTAAATTTACAAACTTCATATCAGAATGTATAGGATATCCACATGGATAGCTATGCTATAGCAAAGTGTTAAAACTAAGATATTAGCTGGAGACAGAAAAGTGAATTTTTGAATCTAAAAATAAGATATTAATTAAAATCAGTAATAAAAAGATTGATTTTTTTAAAAATGTAACATTAAAGGTAATTATATTCAAGTTTACTTAAAAGGAGGTGCCATGTAATTCACTACAATGTGTATCTAAAAGCTAAATAGAAGAATATATGAAGCACTTTTTTTTACTTTAAATCAACTTTTAAAAATTGTATATCATACCATGATGATACTTTATTAAAATCAATAGAATAGTCACAAAATTGTATCTTGTTTACATATATAATTAAATGAATGGAACATAAGTTTCACATTTTCTCACAATCTCCACAGCTACCTGCACTTCTTGAATGATATCTGTAATTGGTTAATGGAAGGATTTTTTGTGGAATTTTGGGCAGAAGTCCAGCAAATTTTGAGTGACATACTTCTCATCCAGTAGTCCACACTCTGTACTATTATATCTCCCTCAGCATAGTCTCCTGACTACCCAGATATTTTTGATGGATCATTAGAATCACTGTTAATGTAACTGGAGTTCCTCATTACGATCAGTGGTACCCAACCAGAAAATGCTGCTCACCTATCTATTTATTTGAACAATTGTTCCTTAATATAAAAGTTTTACATTCAGGCTAGCTTTTGTATTCTGAAATGTTTGAAATCCATTTATTTCAAACATTTCTGGCAATTTATTACAGATTTCAGACTCAATTTTTCAATTATAAAATATTTTTCAGCCATTGCTCCCTAAATCACATTTTGTCTTTAGTTCACTAAATATTCAAGTCATTTTTGTGCTCCCTGCTTCCAAGTCTCCTTTTCTTAGCTGTTGCTACATCCTCTTCCATCTGCTTTTTGATTGGAGGGACCCAGTTAGCTGAAAGATAGCTGGCTACTTAAATGTTATGTTATGTTATGTTATGTTGTTATGTTATGTTGTTATGTTATGTTATGTTATGTTATGTTATGTTATGTTACGTTACGTTATGTTGTTGTGTAGTTAAAAAACAAATCCTTCTTTCACCTCTTCTTTGCAACTCTGTTCTTTATAGCAGAATTTAGGCTCCAGAATGCGATTCAGATTCTTACCAGATTTCTTAAAATTATGACATTAAGGTGTATGTTACTCTACAATACAGTGAAGTTTTGTCTACTAGTAATATTATCATTGTCTGGCCGATATCATCTATAATGGAAAAAATCAAACTTTTTCTTCTGTGTATTGGCTGTATCCTTGTTAATACATATGTATAGTTTGTGAGAAATAAATCCTTATCCTGAATTCTGCAGCTTTTGATCAAGATCTCCCACGTATCATAATATTAACTACAAAAACCCAGTTTAAACATGCTGCTGTGTAATTTCAAAACTGGAACTGTCAACACATAAAGATGCAAATTTTGAGTGCCTGCCATTTCTTTGCTTAGGAAGGAAGAGAACAGTTAATAGTAAATGATGTACCAATTCCAGCAAGAAAGTGAAGCATATCCAAGAGAAACTTCAGAAATTCCAAATTAGTCAAAAGGAAGAACACCACAGGAGAAACTTTATGAGAAACACAGAAGGTAGCTCAGTCAAAGGACTCACTGTAAAGAGGCAAGCTCATTGGTCTAGACAAGTAACGACCACCTAAGTAGGTGACTGTGTGGCCCTCAGTCACTTCCTGTAAATGGTCTAGATATGGCTAGTTCAGAGCATTAGATCAGAAAAGCTTTCTACTCGCCAAGAAGCTAAAGCAGACATTCCTGACTAGCCCACAAAACATACCCAGACACAAATAAATGCCTAATGTGATTATAACTTTAACAACAATTTAAAAGAAAACATTTAATACAAGAAAAAACATTAAAATTAACAGTGTTATGGAATGACATTGGTCAACATATATCCAATAAAATTTTAAAGGAGATGGGGGAACTTCTGCTTCCCCATAAACTGGTAAACTATAACTTCTACCACTCCTCAGCATGATATAGGGTCAGGGTGGCAGATTAATAACTGTTTTAGAGAATGGGGAAATTTGCTTTATATATAGGGCTTCTTTCAAACATGGAAGTAGGATAAAATGTTGTGAGTTGGCTAAAGTTGTGTTTAAAAGTTAGGCAGCTGAATATTTTTGTAAATAAATAAATGGAATCGAGTATAGACACCTATGATTATGCATCTTGCTATGTACAGACATAGCAGACAATGGTTGTATGATATTTTTCCCATGTAGGAAAAGAATGCCATATTTCATACTGTGGTATAAATTAAAATGTGAAAAGGGTATTAAAAATCCAATTTCGTCAGAACAATTTCTAAACGGAAGAAAATCACATTTTCCCCAAAGCGGTGACTAATATATACAGCTACAATAACAAGTTCTGGCACTGTTAATTGAACCAAAGAAGAATTAAATCAATTGACTATCAGCTAAGCTCTTGAGAAGTTGATATCTTAGAGAGACTGTGTCAAGATTAAACTGCTTTGCTTCTTTCGGAACCTTATCACTATTCAATTTGCCAATTAGCTTGGGGAAGGGAAAGATGGAATGGAATGTTGAGATGTTGTGCATAGAGTGTGAGAGCCGGAAACCATCAAGGCCATCACTTCAGGTACTTGAGAAGGAGGTGGATTGTTCCCATAACAAAAGGACATCTCATAATTGGACTATGTGAACACCCAGGGGTGGGGAGAAAGGGATGCTATTGTTTAACTAAGCAAGACTTTGTGTGGGAAAACCAGAGCTGGTTTTGATTCTTTAGTGCCAAAATGGTATATCCAATAAAGTTTTACTTTTGGTAATTCAAAACTCCCGAGATTGTTCACTTCTTTTGGGTCCACTAGTTGGACAGTTGACAGACTTTATATGTGGTACCATTCTTTTGGATTTTAGCCATTATACTTTATTGATAACAACACTGAGAGATACATATAGTTCTTGTTTGGTCTACCTTCCATATATGATATCACTAATAGACTTTATAAGATAACAAATCAATAATTAGTTAATTAATAAACAATCAATTATAAATAATAAATCACAATAAATCATAATCATAATCAATAGCAAATTTAACAAAGTTAGAAATTCCTGAATTAGATGCTTTAAAATCACATTTTTGTTCAAATATATGTGGAAATAAATAGATACATGTAACAATATCAGTCAACGTAATCTGGGACTATTTCTGTACTGTATATAATTCAGATATATGCTACATAAAATAAGCATGTATCTCACATCTTATCGAGGTACATTTCGGGATTTCACAGTTATTACTAGTCTTTTCTTTGATGGTAGTATATTACTAAGCAGTCCATATTAGATGGACTTTGGAAAATAAAATATTACCAAGTATTACTGAAAACAAAAATTTAGAACAAGATTAACATTCACACAAAAAGTGGAAATATACACAAATAATGATTGGCTAAAATTTAGACAATACCTCATACAATGATTTAATATATTTATTTTGCAGATGATACATCTCTAAATGATTGTCATGTTGGATTGTTTTAAGAATGACAACATGTCCGGTCTCTTGGTTTTATGCTATTTCAGCCAATATCTGCAGACAAAGTGTTCTGTACAAACAAAAGAATTTTCTAAACAATCATATTTGATAACTTGCAGCTTCTCCAGACCATTAGTCTATAATTATTGGAATGAAACTAATGGACTGCACTCTGACCTAAAGTGGAAGACAAGATGGATCACTAATAATCTGAGTTTAGGACTATTTTTTTTCATACAATTCCTCCCCACGCCAACATTAAAGAGAGATGCCAGATTAAAATATGCCATAGTCCCTGTTGCTTACGTGAATATGAAAGAGTTGATAAACAAAGCAAAGAAATGCTGGAGTAGGATTCATACAGGAATCTTCATACAGAAGATTCTTAAAATGTACATAAAGGTAAAAATAAAGGTAAAATCAGAGATTTATATTTAAGGCCTAATGGACAAAGACTTTGAAAAAAAATGGAGCTTTGATGTTATATATGCTGAGAGCCGCAATAATGCTCTATGTAGAAAAATGGAAAGATACTTTAATTCCTACAATGGATAACAGGCTGCAAAAGCTGGTGGAGTTAGCAGAAATGGCCAAATTGATTGCTTTAAAAAAAGAATACAACTAATTTTGTATCTACTTGGAAACCGCTTGGGGATTTTGGGCTTGAGGTAGAAAAAAATAAAACTTTGATTTTAGTTTTGCAAATTAGTTTTCTATTATAGAAATGGCTAGTAATATTACTATGTAAAAGTAAAAAGCTGAGGTTGTATTTATTACCTTATTCTAGTGTTAAAAAGAGTTGAAAGTCAATGCTTTTCTTTTTATTTTCCCTTTTACCCTACATTTTATCCTCATCTACTTTCCCAATATTTTCCTTTTTCTTTTATATTGCAATAAAATAACAAATATTAAAAAGAGCTTGATAGATATGGATTATCCTGGAACAGGTTTTTTCAACCTTATTGACTTTAAAGAAAGTGGACTTCAAACTCCCAGAATTTTCCAGCAACACTGTTCTAGAGCAGAGGGGTCAACCATCACATGATGTTTCACGATGTTTTTTACCTTTGTGGAGCTGGGGTGGGCATGGCCTTCACGTGATGTGTCCGGCCTGCAGCCTGCCAGTTTGACACCCCTGTTCTGGAGTAACAAAACATCAATCTACAAATGTTTCTCTTCGGGACAAAAAATAATTTTTAAATGTTAATTTTCCTACTAACATCAGAAAACATTCCAACACTGGCTGTTTTATTTTATTCCCTTCCTACCCCCTTCTCTTGCATTTGGTTACTACTCTGCACTAGATGTATGTTATTTGTTTTGCAAAGATCATCTATGAATATAAAATGTGTCCATTTGTTACTGGGATTATATTAGTGTAAGACCTCGGCATAAAACTGCAATGCCTTTTGAAATAATGTATTTTACAGTAAACTGCCAGGAATCCTCCTCAATTCTTCACTAAGGCTTCAACCCCCATTTCCCAGTTTTCTTTGAGGTTCCCCAAATGTCAGAAGAAATGTGGGGGTATGCAGCAGACTGCAACTGAGACCACGCGACGTCCCCTGCATCAGATCCTGGCACATTCTATTCTAATGTTCTATTAGACTTAGATTATTCTGAGCTACAGAGAATAAATAAAAAGCACTGCCTATCCACAACGAGGCTGAGCCAAAACTGGGGAATGCTGGGAAGGAGTCCTGTGGAAGAGGAGGAGGAGCATTCCACAAATTAAGNAATTAAGCCCAGCCTAGACATGCAGAGACTGAAGCACCTCCCACTACTGGATGCTCTGAACAGCTCATGGGAGAATGGAAGAATACTATGAATGTGTCAATGAAAGCTCATAATTTACTTCCAGAAATATTTGTTATGTCTAGACAGAACTACTGAATATGAATAAAGGAACAAATAAAACATTATAAGCTAATGTTAAAGTATTTTTGCATCTGTACAATTTCAGCAGGTGAGAAAACTTCCTTATACAGGTAGTCCTCAACTTACAACAGTTCCTTTAGTCACCGTTCAAAGTTACACCATCACTGAAAAAAGTGACTTATGACCATTTTTCACAGTTGTGACTATTGCAACATCCTCATGGTTGTGTGACCAAGATTTGGATGCTTGGCAATTGGTTCATAAGTAATGGTGGTTGCAGTGTCCCTAGATCATATGAACACTTTTTGTGACTTTCTGTCAATGAGGAAGCCAGATTCACTTCACTGGGTTATTAATTTAACGACCACAATTATTCACTTAACAACTGTGGCAAGAAAAGTCATTAAATGGAGCAAAACTCACTTAACAAATGTCTCACTTAGCAACATAAAGTTAAGGACTACTTGTACTAATATAACAGCATCCTACTTCATTTATAATTTTTGCAAAATACAAGCTTCTAATTACATATAAAAAAATCATGAGCAAAAAAACAACAACCCTGAAGTAAAAGCTGAAATGCTATAATCAAATAAATCTTTGGAGATAGCATGCTATTTTTACTAACCTAAATGGTGTATTAGAGGGAAATCAGAAAGGATGGTTCTATCCACTACATATTCTTCCATCTTATTCCCCTGCACTGTATTTCTGTACAAATGAATACACATTTAAAAATGTCTGTTTATAAAGACTAAGCATATCACTTGTATAGATAAGGAAAGTTCTAACCAGAAATACATATAGAAATATTATGTTCAATTAATATTTTCATCTTTCGGTGCGTAAAAAAACAGCTATAGGGGTTTTGCAGCAATATGCAATGATATGAATACCTCAGCTGAAGATCTACAAAATAGTAAAGAGTTTTTGTGTGGCAAAGCTGGTACTTTAAATTGAGATGGGGGACTAGGAAAATCAGTTTTGTTGTTTAGAGACTGTTTTTCCAATTGCATTTAAAGTTTACATAATCTATCTTCTTTTAAGAAAAAGAAAAAAGTTTACAAATTTTTAAAGGTTCTGTTAAAGATGGTGCTGCTGATCGCAGCCCCAGTGAAATGTTCTCTAGTTGATTTATCAATTATAATTTATTTATAATTTATCAGTTATAATTAATGATTGTAACTATAATTTATGATCTATGATTATTACTTGCTGTTTTATGTATACTATGAGATTATGCACTGGAGACAAATTCCTTGTATGTCTAATCACATTTGGCCGATAAAAAACATTCCATTCCATTCCAAATTAACTTGAAATTCTTATTTCATACATGTAGAAGTCAAAGAGAACATTACTTCTTACCTTTTTATCTGCTTAACTTAATACATGGTCGTATACAGGGTAGGGTAAAACAAGCATTTTATATAGAACACTGTAGATTCACACGAAAAGATTATCTCTATCAATTCTTTGTTGGTTTTGTTTGAGAACCAGGATTTTGAGCGATCTACGGCAATAGTATTATTTCAATGCCAGATCATTATCTCAGGAATAAATATAGCAACTGCATCAGAGAAAACCATGTTTTTAAAAACTGAAGAGGATATCCTACATTCCAAGTATAACAATAAATTGTAATTGCTTGCAAGTTTTCTATTCTTGATTACCTACAAGTGATCAAGTCACTTGTACAAATCACTTGTACAAATCAAGTACAAATCACCATTAAGATTACCCTGACCTGTTATATTATAACCAGCAACATATTTTTGCTTTAGGCAGGTCACCTAACAATAAATAGATGTTGAAGATTGGAAAACATTGTTTAACTAAATGAAAGCTAAGAGAAATGACATATTTTGTAAATAAAAAAAGAATCAACAATAGCTTTTTAAAATTACTTTTTCCTACATCTTGTATTGAAATTGAGGAACACTTTTAACTAAATACAAATGTGACTACTCTGATCAATTATATTTAGATCATATTGTCAGACAGCTCTTTTTAAGACTAGTGTCAAAAGTGCTTGACACAATCTTTTTTAAAAAATCAGAAGCTAAGGGATAGTTCATCTAAAATGAAAATCAAGTTTAATATCTTCAATAGTTATATACCAATATTAAATTATATTTTCCCTAACTACCATACATATATAAACACAAACATTTCTTAATTTTTTTTTCCTTTCAAGGCAAAAATAAGAAAACAGGTTGGAAGAGCATTGCTTTTTTCTGAGAAAGCAGAAAAAAATGTATTTATCCAATTCTCACACCTCCACTGTTTTTTTAAACCTTTCCTATGTAGTAATGACCAACAAATTTAATAATATTCACTATAAACTTTAAAATGTAAAGGCCAAAGAGACTCAAATATTTTTTCCAATATTCTAAAGAGAACTTTTAAGGGTGGAAAATGGTGTGTGAACAACAGACACTGATGTTCACACAAGCATGCTGCGTGCAGCTCAGCAGGCGGTATTTCTGTTTTTATTGGATTAAGCCCTGGCACAATGGAGCTTCAATGTCATAACTGCTTATTTCACTACATGCCAGCCTTGAAAACAACAGGTAAAAAGAAAATAAAGCCAAGGACCTAAAAAGAGAAAGCTGCACCCTACCTATTTTTTTCTTTTCAGAGAGTCACAAGCTAGAATATTCTTAATTCTTCATTTCAAACTATATAATTTATAACCATGACACAAATAAGGAAGAAGCACAAAGCAGAAAATACAGAAACATAACGTTCCTGAGGTTCAGTTTACAAGGACCTCACACAAAGTTTTTTTTTTTGCTCACTAGTCTGCTAGAAACAGCATTATTTGCTAAAAATGCAAAAGCTGCCAAAAGCTATGGCCCATCTAAAGCAAACATGTTTAAGATGGAAATGGAGAGCCAGTGTTGAAGGAAGCCAGACGATAATGTAATAAAATTTATCTTAACCCTGTAGAATAGGTTGCTCTTAAATAACTATAAGTTAAGCTCACACATCAACGATCTGAGTTATACAAAATACATTATGTTAATAAGTTTGAACGTGATTAAGCTATTTCCCCTCCCCCATCTGTCAAGTTATTGGGAATTCAACACTAGTCTTGGTTCACATGCTAGAACAATGGGAAAATTTTCCGAATGGTTGAATGCTAACCCTGACAAGTGTGGAGAGCCAACTACAATACATTATATGGTAGCATAACCTGCCACCCACGAAGCTGAGAGCACAGCTTTCAAACACATGCAGTGAGCTGTAAAACCACAAAATCCCTTATTACATATTGTCTCTCTCACTTTAGGTGAAACATACCATCATTTCCCCATCATTACAAATCTAATGGACTTTTTTTGGGGGGGGCTAGCTTTCCAATCAACTAAATAATCATTTTAAATATCAGGTGCAATGCAAATCATTACTTTTCAAAAGACAAAAACAATCACCTTTCTCTGGCTTATAATGAATCTAAGCATGTCATATCTGTTACTTTTAATTTATTTAAAAAAATAGAAGCCCCTAATTCTTTTCCAGCCCAACCCAGTCTCTTTTTATTTGATATTTCTTGATATTTAAATAGACCATGAATTGGAGCAACTATATTGAATTCTGCTTTGTTGGAAAAATGAGTGTGTTATGCTATTTTTTTTCATAGCTGTGAAGGATATGTAAAAATTTAAAAAAAATTTAAAGGTAAATCATAGTGATATGCCAATAGTTTTCTAATATTATGTAGAAAAGCTGATTTTTTACACAATAGATGCTTTCTTCCATTGTACACTGACAGCTTCACAAAAACAAATTTTAGGATACTCAGATGTACTGCTCTAGATGTTGGCTTGTTAACGTAAAAATCAGGCATGGTTACAGAATGTCAAACATACTCCACCCTCATTACAACAGAGTATAATCACCAGCCAAACTCTCTTTACAACAGAATGCAATCACCAGCCAAAATTTGTGATTTCATCAAAAAAAAAAGTTAAAAGGAGGGGGAGGCAAACTGAAATAGGAGTGTATTAGTCAAATTCTTAAAAATATGTTCCAAGACAAAAGAAAACTTTTTAGTAAATGTTTTCACTAAAAGTTTTACTAAAGCATTTATGTTTATGAAAAGAGCAAAAGCCCATTCAAACATTTAGTATGTTCACATTTGGTACATGATCTCCTAACCTCTATGTGACTGACTCATATATTCCACGTTCTTAAGACGATGTTCCAGTTTCTTATGGAACTTTTTAACTTGTAATTTTTTTTGGCAGAGGAAACTTGTTTGGTATGTTTGTTATTTAGTGACAGGGTCAATGAGTCTTGTAACCTATTGGTCATTCTGCCCAATAGCTCAGCAGCTTGTTTGATTGAACCTATTTACAGCCTGCTATGAAAGAGAATACAAGCTATCCACTAAGGCACAATTAATAAATTTAAATGCAAATTCCAGCAATACACTATTCTGAATTTGTGTCACTCTTTATGGGCATTGCTTATAGTTCATCAATACAATATTTCTGGAACCCTTTGTGCAAATCCAAAATCCTTTTGAAAAAATGTTATATTCTTTCTGGCAGAGAATGCCAAACTTAATTGAAGACTTACAGCACTGGGATATGGTGCCATTCAAAATCTGCCATACTAAGAAGAGCTTCTCTTAGATACTAAAGAGAACATCATATTATAAACTAAACAAAATGTTCTTACTTTTGTGTTCTGATATGAAAATAGGCAACTATTGAAATGATAACATTTCCATGTTAGTTAGATACAAAAATAACTCCCAATAAATACATCTGAATATTCCTCCCATTTCTCATGGAGAAAAAATAATTGATAATTTAAGATTAAATATATTTTCCAAAGAATTGAAATTCTTCAGAATGTGTCATGAATTCATTTAACATGAATGCATATTGTACATAAAGGATCAGGATGAAAAAGAAAGCTTTTATTCCCAATGCTGAAAACAGGAAAAATAAAATTGTTTATAGTATTATGGGTCATGCAGATAGACTACATGGTTATATCAAGAATGCCATAATTAAAAATCTGAATTAGCCATAAATCTGAAAAATATATCAATATATCAATAACTAATTAATTCAATGACAGCAACATGAAGAATAAAGCAAGGTTGTAACCTTGCTGCACTTTTTAAATTTTTACTAATGAATGGTGGTTGACATGGTTATTCTGTCACTGTATTCGGGATATGAAGGACCTTTAAATTTTTTGCTTAATACTGTGGAAAATGGGTAAATAACCCAAAAAACCCAAAACCTTTAACAAAAGATTGTTCATAATTGGTATATTAATGGCAATAATATTAAGCAACTAAAATGCTTTAAGTATTTGGAGTATTATCTTTCATTTCTCTGGATGCAGAGACCATAGGCTTGGCCCATACATCACAGATTGGCAGATGAGTGCTTCAGCCATATTATCCTTTTAGTTTACATTGTGGCTGCCCTAAAATTATTTGAGGAAAATAATATTGCACAATTATCATAGGGGATTCAATTGGGGTATTCAACAAAGGGCAGAATCCAGGTATTTGAGATCCATTATGGAAGAACCAAGATCGAACCAGTTTGGTCTAGTGATTGAGGCACTGGGCAAGAAATCAGGAGACTGAATTCTCTATTCCCACCTTAGGCATGAAATCCCAGCAGGATGATTTTGGATTAGTCATTCTCTCTCTGCCCATTATGTCAAGCTCAGGCAACAAGTTGACAATTCTTGTCTCAATTAATAGGTCAACACTCAAATGGATCCGGAAAAAAGTTGATGGACTTTTTTCACACTTGAAGGAAAATATTAGGAAGAAAGAATATGTATGAGCCCAGATATGCATCTAATGCACCTTTAATTAAGACTTAGAACTAATAATTACCAAGGACAGAAGCCAGGATCTGGATTGTATCTTTAATTTCTTGCTAAAACTACTATGTAATCTAATAGATCTGACATTTCTGGTTAACAGGGATAACAGCCAAACTATCTGGCAGATATCCATTACAGAAAAACTGACAGCCTATGGCTGCCTAATTAGGCAATACAGAGGATGGGATATGACAATTGGCAAAACAAAAGTTCGCTGGAAAGTATCCTTGATATAGGATCACAACGCGGTTTCAATTTTAGTTACCAAGGCTAAATTAGATTTGGAGACCATTTTTTAACACGAAGGCAGACAATTATGACCAATCCTTAATAAGCAATATATAGTAGAACATTTGCTCTGGATAAATTCAACACACTCCCTTCAGCAGTTATTGATGGTAAATAAATAAAAAAAAATTCTCTTCCATGTACAACTTTGCCTCTGTGACTCCCACGACCATGCAGGATGCTCACATGTCCTGTTGCACTGTAATATATATTAGAACCTGTACAAGTTATTAATTCAGCAATTCCTAGGAAAAAAATGACCACTGGTATGTTTCTTTATCTTCTAGCAGATCATACCAATATCACTACTGCCAATAACACAATCAAATTGTACCTTGCTTCTTCTATAAGAAGCAACAAATAGTGTCCAATAAAAAAACTTATGTTCTTTTGATATCTTTAAAATTTTCTCTTCTCCCTTTCCTTTTGTCGTAACTTTTAACTTTTACAATTTTATGATGTATATAGAATTTTATGTATATATGTGTACATATACACATATTTGTACACATACATGTACATATATATTTTATGTATATATGTGTACATGTACACATATATGTGTACATGTACACATATTGGTCAAAAACCCACAATAATTTTTACCATTCAGCTTGAACTGGCTCTGATAAAGTTGAACGTTTTTTCTAGGACTCATCTAGAATACTGGACGAAAAAAAAAAGTAAATGTTTCCTTAAAATAAACTCAGATTCAAATCCTATTGAATCTATGCACACATTGATGTAATTAGCTTACAACAATAGGGAAACGGGTTTTTTTTTTAAATGATCTCTGCAAGTCCTTAATGGAAGGTTGTTGTTTTTTTCTCAGAGACCTCAAGTCAATCTAGATTTTTGGCAAACTCATGGATAGGTCCCTCTAGTTTTCTTGACAAAACTGTTTAAATGAACTGTCATTACCTTCTTCTGAGATGTTTTTAACTCCTCAGTCTAGGGGTGAAGGTGACTGGCCTGAAGTCATCCAACTGGCTTTCATACCAAAAACAAGATTAGAATCTGGCTCTCCCCATTCTCAGAGTCTTAACCATTACAAATACAATTCAAATAAAATCTATAAGAAGACCCACCAAATGTAGAGTTGAGGTGTGTAAAATGAATATACCCACTTCTAATTTAGTGACATAGCACTAAGCAGATACATTCCTGTTCCTTAAATCAGAAGTGAAATGGTTGCTAAACAAAATGGTTGCTCACGTATGATCGTGAAATAGAGAGTGAGTGAATGCACGGAAAGCTGCAAAGATCATTCAGATAAGTTACCTCATACAGTGTTCTGTGCTTGGCTTATTTTTTTCCTATAGCTCCTCCCAGAAGGTGGAAAGATTGCTTATCTCTTTTTGAGCTGCTTTTCTCCTTAATGCAGCACTTCCCTGAAAAGTGCTAATACAAGAAGTTCAATATTATTACCTTAATTAGTTGATTATAACCCTCAGACCAGATTGCTCCCTGCCTGAAACTGACTAGAATAAATCAGTTTCACAATGAAGACTTTTGTTGTAAGGTGTAAGAAGGTTGTTCTAAATGCAGGAGTTTTATCTTATTGTTATATTTACAAATAGTTACTAGTCAAAGTAATTGCTAAATAAGAAGTGGCTATATAATACTGGCCTGCTATTCTATATTCCAAGGGTCTTCAAACTTGGCAAGTTTAAGACTGGTGGACTTCAACTTCCAGAATTCCTGAGCTAGCATGACTGGAAAAGGAATTCTAGGAGTTGAAGTCCACAAGCCTTAAAGCAATCAAGTTTGAAGATCCCTGCTATATTCCTTTCTTCCTACATCTCTTCCCTGATTGTATATTAAAAAGAGTGAGAGTTTTTCTCTCAGTTTAATCCTAAAAGCAGGTGCACAATTTCACTGTTACCAGTTTCATGTGTTAAAGAGCTTTGTATATGGGTTTCAACCACTTTTTTTCAGGTAACAAACTTTATTTGAACTTTATGGATTTTTAAAAACTTTATGGAATTATTAATATAATGTGAGATTTCCCTCATAAGCATTTTAGTAATTCTAAATATTCTAGTTCTCTGATTTAATCAGTATGAACAATTCCAATAAATGTATTTATATCCATTTGGTATGTATATTGTACTGTCAAAGAGGAGAATCTCATACAAGTAAATGTTAATTGTTGCAAGATTATCTTTGTTGATTGCTGAATTAAATGAAAACCTAGCAAACAGATAAAATATTCCCATTGCTGATGCAAACAAAGAATAAAAGGATGACAATTCATTATAATTAGTTACTTTAGAGCTATATTTTGGGTGCCAAAATGCAGAAAGGCTAATTACTTTAGCTCTACATTTTTGGTGCCAAAATGTAGAGGTTACTAATGGCAATAGAATGAGAATTTCTATTGGCATAAAAAATTAATTAACAAGGATTTCATACAGATTTATTTCCAAGTTAGTTCACATATCATGGTATTCAAATTATATTGTAAACAAGAAACTACGTGCTACATAAAAATTGAATACGAAAGACACTTTCTTAGAAGAAGAAGCACATTACTAAGTTTTTGTCTGCAAGTGAGAACTAAATTGAGATTACAATCTTTTGAACATAAGCAGAATTAGGGACTGTTTGAAGTTGGATGGATCTCCCAGAACTACTTACAATCTGGTTTTGAAGTTGACAGCTGTCCCCCTGTGGTCACAGGATCACATTTTAGGCCAGAATTTCCAGTTTTTTTTCTGCGTCCTATATCCATGTGATCATGATTTACAACATTTTTTGCCAGGTGTTTATTTCTGGTTTCCAGCAAAAATTGCCCATTGGACTCTTTTTAACAACTGCAGTGTTCATTCATGAACCATGGTATTCATTTAATGACTGCTGCAAAAAAGTCATACAAATGGGTGTGGTAATTGTGGTGATCCCCTTAACAACTGGCACAATTTATGACCATAATTCTGGATTCAATTACAGTAATAAATCAAGGACTATGATGTTTCTGCCCACTGGTTCTTTATGAGCAATGTGATTAGGATACAATCATTTTTCCAACCCTCATATTCCTCTTTAACTGCAATTGCCAAAAGTTAGTGATGTGGTTCAAATATTTCTTCCAAAATAAATCTTGAATGTTTGAAAAGAAAAATGAAATAACTCAATTAATATTAAGAAGGCGTGTGTTGTAAAAAGAAAGTCAAGGTATCTCCATGTATATAATTAACCCCCCCAAAAATTTTTGTTGCGCTTAACAACAGAAGTTAATCCAGTTAATCAGCAAACAGAAGATAATAAAAATGAGTAATATTGTTTAAATTATCTTATATAATCATACTGGCCCTGATCAGACATAACACAGGAGAATAAACTTTTGCAGATGTAGGGTTTATGCCTTATCTCAAGTACTACCAAGGAAGATCTAGGAAACTTCTGGTGATATTACAGATAAACCAGTTTGAAAGTCACTAGAGCACAAACAATAATTAGTAATCTGAATTATGCTTAGAGAAAATAAACTAAATTTAAACAATAATTTATAGGGCTGGTTTGTTTCTAATTGCCATGGTTAAGATTAACATAACAGACTAAAAGGTAATTAATCTGAAATAGAAGCAAAAATTCTGAATCTTCTTGTGCTGTATCAGAAGATGAGAAAAGAGAGAATATAGAATGATGATAAAATCTAAATCATTCAGGCTTGTTTTCATAATGCTAAATAGTTCGGAATGTTAACTTTTACTGAATTGGATTGTCTCTTCTTTCATGAAAAGGGGGAATCTAAAATACAAGATGTTTCACTTTTAATTAATTATGTGGAGTGAAAGAATGAGAACTAGAACAGAGCTGAAATCCTATGCACATTTTCTTAATAGCTTGGATTGGGCAATATTATTCATAAAAATATGTGTTTTCATTTATCTTGTTCTTTCTTCATATATTGGATAGATATAAAGACAATGAAAACGATCATCAGAAACTCTTAAGCACAGCTCTTATGATTACATAGATACATCCATATAATTTTCTTGACAGCTAGTGATTTTACCAGCTTCAACATTGTTGGGGCCAGGGGGTGTTCAGTCAAGATTAGCCAGGTAGTGCCTCCTCATATGACATTTAATAAATAGTTACAGTTTATAAATTACTGTTTCATAAGTGTAGTCATCTAATAGTCTAGTCTCCTGCCTTGGGCAGGAAGTTGGATTAGAAGTCCTCTAAGTTCTAGAATTCTATTATTCTAGTCCTAATAATTTGTTGTTAAAATGCAAGTTGTAGAGAGCAGCACTTGTAAGATGTTTTCTCTATTTAGTAAGATGCTAAGACCTTCCCATCATCATTCTTTATTTGTATAAAATCAATTGGAAACAAATATAAAAGCAATAAAAATCTGGCAGCAGCTGAAAAAATAAACAGGATTTGACATATCTATGAAAGTCTGCACATCAAGATTAAATTGGCCACTAAAATATAAACATTTTACATGCATGCATGAACAGCAAAGATAGCCTGTAGAATATAATTTTTCAGATTTCTCCCCATCAACCAAATTGCTCAGCTTCTAGAAAGATATATATAAGTATACATAGAATGATGTTGGGACATGAAGCCAAAGTAAGAATTTAAAGACAAGAGTGACATCTAGTGGAACTGAATGATAAGGGGGAAAAATCAAAGAACAGACAATTGTAATAAATATTTTTCACAGTTTTCCCTGTCCCCTCTCTTTTAATTGAAAACTGGATTTTAGCCTTCTTCTATTTTTTTGGCATGGGTTTTTAATATATTGCAATTTTTATTTTGTTTATATTTTAATTTTGTTCTAGTTTAGTTACTGGATCAATCCTAGCCAATCAAAAATTGTATAATCAATGGATGACATAGATGTTCAATTGGATTAAGCAATCAAACATCTCTGACAGCAGTCAAAACCTTTTCATGGATTCAACATAGTTATTGGTATACCACTAGTTTATGCCAATTATGAAGACATCATCAAAATTCAGTCTTTAAGTGCACAAGTGAAAATATTAGGCATCTATAAATGGCATCCTAAGCCATTTGAAATTCCAGCCTATTCTGATACTAGATTTTACAAAACAATTCGTGACATAATATGGCTGTCAGTTGCTTAAAGATAGACAGAAAATTTGTTTGGTTTACACACAAAATCCTTTTATCTGCCTGCCTGCCTACCTATCTAGTTAGCTTCTAACTAGATTCTACCTATCTAGTTTACTTTCTAAAACAGTACCAAAAAAATGCAACATGGAACCTATGGATGCAACACGAGTATATTTTCCTTCCTTTCTTGCTGCTAATAAAGCATTCCATGTATCTCCTATAACAGCTATGACAATCAAGCAGCTCTCTGAAGTCAGTCAAGGAGTTCAATTAACTGGACTGTATCCAATGTTATTTAATTTTTTTTTACTTTCCAAATATTGGTCTCTGAGTATATAAGCATAGATATTTTGGAAGGACTTATCTTTAAAATGTTTTTAAGGAGTAAAGCATACTAACCCGAATTTCCTGAAGATTGTGAAAATTGTTCCCTACTCTCACAGAGATTTTGCTTGGAGTGTAACTTTCATCAGATTTATAATCTGCATAAATGCATAATGTCTTCACAGTAGTTTTTCTTCTGGAATCAAACAATTGCAAAATCAAGATTAGATGATAAAAAAGTATGATGGTTAAGTAAGGTTTAGTAAAACAATACCATTCTTTGGAAATATTGCAACTTGTTTGAATGGTAGGTTAACTCCTAAACAAATAAATACTGGAAAGAATTCTATTTTTTCCTATCTAAAATATAGCTTTATATACATTACAATATCTAAGGTTCCTTGGATTCATTAATTATCCCAAGGTTCAAATTCTAAGCAATTTAATTTGTTTATCTTAGTATTCAAGATTAGTAACATTAATCAAATATTTGTAATTTGAAGTTTTTAAAAATATAATTTAGGTAATTCATATCTTTCAACTTTTATTTCATTCTAAAGTAATGTATAAACAATAAGCTAGGGCTTTTTTGTATATCAAAAGTTAATGGATAAAAATACAATATTAAGTTACAACAGTGGAAGAATAATTTGTGCTGAAATACCTCAGATTTTGTGGCCATGAATTAAAGTTAAATTATTCAAATACATATCTAAATTATAATTTTTAAAGCTAGAGTAGTATAAAAGCAAATGTATAATTATTCTTATTTTCACAAGTTAGTATTTTTACCATGCAATGATTACACAAATCAAGACATATTTTCTGTTTTTATTTATCAAGGAAGATGGATTAATACGTACAGTATTTCCCCACTATAATTCTCACCCTCTTACCCTTGAAAAGCTAGGGTTATGCAATAATCTTAATTTTAAAATATTTAAATCTATTTTGCAGGCAATTAAACTATGTTTCTCATAACATTATTTTGAATCAATTCAGTTTTCAGAAGGCTTCTTGTACACGTTCACAGAATTTTAAAAAAAGATTTACCTCACAATACTTTCTGGATAAACAGTATTGTACATTTAACTGCAGTAATCTCACTTAACTGAATGACTTAGTGAAGAGGTGTGCCATATCCATAAAAGTCCAATAAACTGAAGATAATATTATCCTGGTGATGTAACTGAAGGAAATTATATCATTTCTGTGATACAGGTAGTCCTCGACTTACAACCATTTGTTTAGTAACCATTCAAAGTTACAACTGCACTGAAAAAAATGATTTATGACCAGTTGTCACCTTTACAACTGTTGCAGCATTTCCAGGGTCATGTGATCAAAATTCAGGCACTTGGCAACTGCCATTAGTTTATGATGGTTGCACTGTCTTGGGGTCATGTGATCACCATTTGAGACCTACCCAGCCATCTGCTGCAAAGTCAATGGGAGAACCCAACAACCACACAATTCACTTAACAACTGAAGTGTGTCACATAAAAACTATGGCAAAAAAAGAACTTAAATGGAGCTTAACTCAATTAACAACTAACTTGCTTAGCAACAGACATGTTGGGCTCAATTGTGGCTGTACATCAAGGACTACCCATGGTCATAGGGCAATACTTCTCTGAATACATCCCAACATTTCCAGTGAATGCAGGAACATTAGTTCTGTGATTGACAGCATTGAGGAATCTGGTAGAAGAAATCTCTGAAATGACTGAATGAGTCATGGATCATTGTGAGTGTGTGTAAATTGTATAAGAGATTTTTTTAAAAATGCTAAATGCATAATAATGAAAAATATTGGTGCATAAATATTCACTACCTGAATTGGATGTTGACCAAATGAGGCTGTGATCCATCAGATTGCCAGTATGTTTCTAGATTATCATCTCGTAACTGATCCACCCCAAAGCCTATTTTGAATATACAGAAGCAAACAGTCTTCAGCATAGCATCCTTAGGCAATCAATGTAACAAAACTAAGAGTTTTATAATCCATCCTAGGATGCTTACAACCTGTTATATTTGAAAGCATAGAAAATACTAAAACACTGAGAGCATCTATCAACTTATATGCTACTAAAACTCCTATGTCTGTGATCTTTAACTGGGTGGAATGGTGCATCATATGGCCAAATGTATAACCAATGCACTTTAAATGGACTAACTAAAGAATTGGCCCAAAATCCAGGGTCCATGACCCATATGGAACTGAAATTTGGCAAATTTATTAAAACATTATATGATGTCAACATTTATAAAACACTTCCTATTGTCAACTCCTAATGTTTGAATGTCTTATACAGTTCAACATGGGCTACTTTCAAGGCAGATACATCTTTTAACATCACACTGAATTTGTAAGAATTTTTCCACTACGTTAGCTCTGCCATTGTTTAAGACAGGACTGTCAAACTCCTGGCCCGTGGGCTGGATGCGTCATGCGCTGGCCACCCCCATGCCCAGTTTAGTGGAGGGGGGGAGTTTTGATACATCACATGATACCGCTGTGACATGAGTTTGACACCCCTGGTTTAATGCATTGAGGAATCTGGTAAGGAAATGTCTCTGAAATGATGACCCAAGGGTTGTCCAATGGTAATCTAAAAAGCTCTTGCTAGTGAAAAGTAGTAGTACATATTCTATATCCCTGAACTATTTTCTTGGACACCCAAATGCCTAAAACACTTGATTGTAATATCTAATTTAAATTAAATTCAAAAGTTACTTTCTACTTTTAAAGGGAGTTTCTGGCCTGTTTATAAACAAGATGCTTCTGCAGTTTACCCGGTTTACAAGATGAAAGAGACCAAACAGCCTGTGAACCTATTTCTCGAACAGTTCCTGTCCTTTCCAACTGTTTTGGATCTGCACCAGGGGGAGTCTTGTTAGCAGTGGTCATTTTTCACTAGAAAAAAAAAAATTAAAAGTATAATTTAAAATATTCCACATTCATGACAATAGGAACAGAAAGGAAAATGTTTAAAAGGTCTGCCACAAATGTAGCAATCTTTGGTTGAAATATTTTAGGTGATCTTCCTCCTCCCTCATTTTTTCCAGTGTTTCACATTTTATGGACCTAATGGCTTATAATTGCTTTAGACAAAGAATAGAAACATATTTTTTGGTTAATAAAAACAAGAACAAGAGTATGTTTAGGAATTTTAAATTTAAAACAAAATATAAGAGTGGAAAAAAGGATTGAGGTTAATCATGCTTATAATAAATTCTTGCATAAGCTAACCAAGAAAAGGTCTAACAGTCCATTAAACAGAGCTGGATGGGATGTGGCTGTACTATGTATTGGCTTATCTATAGTTCTCTGTAATCCCAAATTATTACTTTGGGGATTTTACTGGAGATTAAATAACTCACAGAATAACAAATGAGGGAAATAACCACCCAAATTCTATCCTCTATCCAACCCCCCGATTTTACTTTTCCCATAAATTGGGAAACATCGATGTAAAAGGAACATAAAGTAGGACCTAGAACAGGAGATGTGACTTTTCATTTTCCCTTAGGTAAAACTCAGCAATGGGACAGTCTCTTAGATCAGGGGTCTACCTTGGCAACCTTAAGACTTGTGGACTTCAACTCTTACGAATTCTGGGAGTTGAAGTCCACAAGTGTTAAAGTTGCCAAGGTTGAAGACCCCTGAGTTATTATATCAAAGCCATTGCAAGGCTAAAATGAATAATCAGCATAATCCATCCAGAAGTCCTTGAAAAAACCAAAATATAAAAAATGCCTCTTTTTCTTATATAATTGATGATTCAACCGATTTATTTTATACTTGAAAATAATCAATGATAAATTTAACTAAAAGTTATAGAATAAAGGAGTCATCCATTCATTAAACATCACAAGACAATTTTTGCTGAAATCATATCATATTTTTGCTGATATTCATATTTAACTTAAAAATAAAAGAATAAAATTATTCTTCAGAGTGTTAGCTGTAATGGTAATAAAAATTAACAGGAATGATTTATAAGATAATTACACAATGGGAAAATTCAGAAAGACCTTTAAAATGTATTAATTACAGCTACTGGAGTGATTTCAAATGTATTTATAGCAAGAACAGTTTCCAGTGCGTTAGATCTTGTTTCCAAACTGTTTTTCTATTATTTAAAATGTCAAGAATTTGTGGTTTGTGGCCACGTGTTAATTTTCTTTTGGAAAGCCAGTTTCCATTGAAATAATATGGTCCTTTATTATTAAGAATCTTCCTATGACATTAAAAAGAAAATTTCCCTAGACACAGGATTAGAAAACAAATATTTAGAAAGTCACGATCAGTTCATCGCTTAGATGTATTATAGAAATAATGCAGGAATTTGTAATTAGATTTCTGTGTATATCGATCATTGTTTACAAGTTTGTTACATTCTGATTTATTTATACTTGCTGAAAATAATCTTTTTATAAGTGAAAATTCAGTTACCAAATAGTTAAAGCCACTCTGATAGCAGATGAAATCTATAAAAGACAGCCTTAAATAGAAAATTGTCCAAGGTCTAACTAAATGCCATACATGAAATGGCAAGACAAAGCTTGATTTGATATTCCAAAAAACTGGAGTCTCTACTAGAATAATGTACCTTATTCTTACTATAATCCAACATTATTGATCTTAACTAGAGGCCTCCAAACTTGGCAACTTTAAGACCTATGGACTTCAACTCCCAGAATTCTCCAGCCAGCTACTCTGGGAGTTGAAGTCCATACGTGTTAAAGTTTGGGGACTCCTGATCTTAATGACGAACCCCCAAGGGAGTTCTTCGTACAGGATCAACATGTTATGCATGAAGTCCTTTAAGAAATGCTATGAAGGGTTCAATTTAAAGGTTCAGAGTAGCATGGAATTGAGCTCAAAATTTATGTTGCTTAGTGAGAAATTTGTTAAATGAGTTTTGCCCCACTTTTCCAATTTTTCTTTTCCATATTTGTTAAGCAAATCAGTGAATCTGGCTTCCCCATTGACTGCTTGTCAGAAGTTTGCAAAAGGTGGTCATATGACCATGGGACACTGCAACAGTCATAAATGTGAGTCAGTTGTCAAGCATCCAGATGTAAATCGCATAACCATGGGAATGCTACAATGGTCATAACTGTGAAAAAAGCTTGAAAGTCACTTTTTTCAGTGCTGTTGTAACCTTGAACGGCCACTAAGTAATCTGTTGTAAGTGGAGGACTACCTGTATGCTTGTAACCATATACAACTGACACAAAACTGCAATAACTTCAGATGTTAGCTAAATTAGCATCTGGATAGCTGCATTTACATCAGCTGAAGCTACCACGCCACAATCAGGGACAGTCATTATGTAAACCAGGGGTCTCCGACCTTGGCAACTTTAGGCCTGGAGGACTTCAACTCCCAGAAGCCAAGCTGGCTAGGGAATTCTGGGAATTGAAGTTCTCCAAGCTTAAAGTTGCCAAGGTTGGAGACCCCCTGATGTAAACATTAGAGAAATCTGTTTTGGAATAGTACAAAGCATAGCTCAGATCCAATTACTTTAGAAAAAGCAACAAAGGCAACATTGTTTGTATCTTATGATTTATGATTGTAACTATAATTTATGGTCTATGACTTATTACTTTTGCTACTTGTATATACACTGGCAGCTTATGCACCAGACACAAATTCCTTGTATGTCCAATCACACTTAGCCAATAAAGAATATTCTACTCTATTTTTCTATTACTACCTATTTTTCCCTGAAAATAAAGAGACAGTTTCATCAAGTTTTATATTTAGTTCTACAGGGAAAATACCATCTCATCTGACAATTGTACAACATTATTTAGATCAGCTGCCTTCCAGAGAGCTATTTCTCCTAGATTTGTTCAAGAAGTCCGCAGTCTTTTTGTAAAACTGCAGGGAGACCTGAGAATTTGAAGATAATAATGTCCAAACTCTAGATAGTGTCTGCTGAAGACAGAATGTGGCAGATATATTTTATACAGTATAAAAAATAAGGGTAAGCCAAAATTATGTGGCAGAATAGAAATAACATACAGAATATTGCTTTTGGAAACTTTCTCAAAAGTTTAGATGTAATACTGAGGCTAAAGAAGGAAAACGGAAGAATACCATGTTCCATGTTATCAAGAATCACTATAAGGACAAATTCAAGGAACAGTTACTGAATAGCTCCACCATCTAGTAACTAGTACAAGTCATCATGATCATAAGTGTTTCTGTCTTAATCCTAGGTAGTATATAGACTAGAATAGATCTAGACAGTGTTTTGGGGGAAAAATAGCCAGAAATCCCAACTTAGACCAGTCAATAACTATATGCATCATTTGCAAGGCTTATGCAGCTACTTCAGAAGCTATTCCCAGTTGTCTACATATACACTGAAATTTTACTTTTTTCACCCAATAAAACAAATAGTTATACAATTAACACAACAGATTTAAGTTAGAAAGTAGAGCTTCTACATCCTCCCAGGTGCTGCAATGCACTTCTTTGCATACTTTTAAGTATCAGATTCAAAGAGCGAAGTACAAAGAGCAATTGGAGCTCCATGCTTTCTCTGAGGTCCAGAACTTGAATATGCCCAAGGTTGGCAAAAATCTACAGAATATTCAAATTCATGTTTTTTAATGCAGTTATTTAAAATCATATCTAATGTGGATGTGTTTCCATAATGTGATTGAAGATACTTTGGGATATCTAATATCTAAATTATTTATCCTAGTCAAGTGAGATTTGACCTTAAAAGAAAATTTGGCTTCCCTATTTCAAGTACATTTGAGATGTTGTATAAGATAAAAGGCATTATAATCCCCATAAAACTACTATCTTGAAGCATAACCATTGTTTAAACAATTTTCCTGCTAAGATAATGGTAGAATTTGATCGCTGAGAATGAACTGGCCCCATGGCTTAAACAGATAACATTTATACCTGAAATTAAAATATGATCCGTTTATGACAGGAGCTATTGCAAATCATGGGACAGAAACAGTAAAAAAAAAATGCCTGTTTTCACATAAGTTCAGATACAATCTTCTTTTATTTCTTATTCTGCTTTCTTACCTTATTTCTTACTCTGCTTCCTTACTTGCATGGCCACAATTTCTATATTCCCTCTGTATAATTTCTAAAAACCCACATTTATTTATATACATACATACGTGTATGTGTGTGTGTGTGTCTGTATATGTATGTATGTGTGTTTTCTGAGGTTTTTGCGGGTATTTGTATGTGTATCTTTGGTTATTCGGGTTTTCTCCCATGTAAAATTGGAAGTATCCAGGTGACGTTTCGATGAAGTCTCATTCATCATCTTCAGGCTTGTTTCTTCGGCTCTGTGCTTCTCAGAGTAACGTGCAGCTGCTCTTTCAAACTGCTAGTGGGGATGGATTGACTGGGGTGGGGGCTTGGCTGTGTTCTGATCTGGGTGGGGTGTGTTCTCATGGTTTGGGGGGTTGACTGTGTTGCTGAAATTGCGGGGGTGTGTTCCTGTTCAGGTGGGGCGCGGCTTGGTGCTCAGGTTAGTCTTAGTTGCTGGGGGATTTGACTGGTGAAGCTGTGATCCTGTGTGCTATGGCTTCACGTTCGTGGTCATGCCACAGTGCTCATGGTTGGTGTCAGTTCACTTCATGTTGGGTCGGAGAGGGGTTGAAGCGTGTATGGCTGCAGCTGCGATACAGGGCTTCTGGGTCCGTGGTCGTGTCTCATCTTCTGTCGTGGGTGATGGGAGTCTCGTTTTTCTACATTGGAAGTGTGGTGGTAGCATTTGTTGTGTAGCACTCGTAGGTGTGGGTCTGTGTCATTCTCATATTGTTACTCCACTTAATGATAATGTAGGGTAGGTTTCCAATGGCTGCGTAGGCAGGAAGGTCACTTCATCTCATTTAGTTCATGGTGTCGTGGGCATTTATTCTCATTCTCTATGGCTTCTCTGATTATTCTTATTGTTGAAGTGGTTTGGTTTTTGAGATGTTCTGGTATTTTTTAAAGTCAATGTTCTGAGTCTGTGGCTTTGAGGCACAACAGACAAAATCAGCAAAGATCCTCCAAAACACAACATTAAAACAGGCATTCTGCACAAACAGAAAAAAATTACCCACATCCTAAGAAACCCTGAAAGCACAAAATCGAGTTAGAAAACAAGGAGTATACGAAATCTGTTGCACGCCTGTCCCACCACATTACATCGGACAACTAACAAGAAGAATAAATGCACGCATTGAAGACAACAAGGAACTCAATCAAAAAGAAGAATTGACCTCTTCCCTGGGTCAAACCTCAAAGCCACAGGACATGAAGATTGACTTTAAAATACCAGACATGTATGTAAGCATTGGCTAACTACTTTAAAAGCACAACTTAACAGCATGACGTTGGAAAATACCGAAGGAAGACGAAACAGCATACATGTAAGGTACCTCGCAAAAACTAAGCTGGACAGCATGAATAGAAGATGATGATTCCAGCAGTACTGCAATCATTTGGAAACTGCACTCTCAAATAGAAAGATCTCCACATGCCCACATAAACAGACAAACCCTGAGCACAGACAGACTCCCTTGTGATGCCTCAACTCAAACACCCCCACACCTGAGCACGACAACCCTCTGATTGCTCCAACTCAAACATCCCCACACTGAGCACAGACAGACTCTCCTCTGATGCTCCAATTCAAACACCCCCACCAGGCACCCAAGGTGAACGCCAGCTTTGCTAATGATAGCAGCTTGCTAAATGAAGAGCACCGTCCTTTTCCAATGGAGCCAAGCTGCACTTGAAAGCCTCCACACAAGACAGGAGTGTTGCCAGCTAATCAAAGCCACAAAACAGGGACAGAAGAAACCAAGAAACACACAATCAATCAACTCAAGTCCAATGAACACCAGACCCAGGCTCCATAGCAATCTAAGAATGGATCGCAGCCCCAAAATTTAAAAACAGGAGCCGTGAAGACCGCACTCCATACAGAAGCCTGATGATGGCAGTGAGATTCTGCTGAAACATTGCTGACAACTTTAACAGCACATACAATGACTGGGATAATACCCTGAAGGAAGCTAACAGCACACTGATACAGTTACCGCGCGAAGCTTAAAACAAACACACAACACACACACACACCATATATATATATAATTATTTGTTTTTTGTAGTTTTTGCGGCAGGTACCTTCACGTGTGCTGTGTTCAGCGATTCCTTCGGGTATTATCCACGTATGTGTAGTGCTTTTAAAGTTGTAGCTTGTTCAGGTTTCATCTGGGTGCTGGTTGCGGGTGTGTTTGAGCTGAGGTAATCAAACAGACTCCTCTGATCCGTTCCAGTCAAACACACCCCACCAGCGACCAGATGAAACCTAGCTTCCTAATAGATAGTTATAGCCGTTCCTTGTCACGGAGCCAGCTGCACTGAAGCGCTCCAACACAGGACAGCAGTGTGCCAGCAATCAAAAGCCACAAACAGACGAAGAAACTCAGAAACGACAATCAAACAAACTCCAAGTGCCAATAAACAGCAGACGAAGACTCCCAAACAATCAGGATGTAGAAAAAACCATTGCTGCCACAATAATAGGCTAGCCTCAATTTAAAACAATATCGGCTGTGAGACCCTAGACCACATACAAACTCAATAAGAAGTCTGATGATGCAGATGAGCGATTCTGCTGAAATCTGCTTACAAACTTTAAAAGCCACTACAATGAGTGGGATAATACCCGAAGGAAGCTGAACAGCAAACATGTAAGTTCCCACGAAAACTTAAACGACCACACACACAACACATATATATAATTATGTATGTTGGGGTGTGTGTTCTGAGGTTTTCGCGGAGTATTGTATGTGGATCTTTGTTATTCGGGTTTTCTCCGTGTAAAAATTGGGTAAGTACTACGGCAACATTTCGTTGATCTGCTGTCATCATTTCAGCTGTTTTTAGGGTTGAAGGGAAAAGCACAAGCTGAAGAAACGACTGAAGATGATGAATAACGTTGCCTAGATACTTCCAATTTTACGCGGGAGAAAACCCGAATAACCAAAGATCCATGTGTATGTATGTATACACACACACCTAAAGAAGCTACTTGAATAAGCAGCAAAACATTTCAAGACCAAAAGAAAAAAAAGCTCATTTACCATGACTCAACTTCCAGACAACTCTGCATGAATACTGATAATCTTCATATAGATCCATTATATATTTAAGACACCTTATTTATGTTGCTTGCTCTTCACCCGTGTTCACAAATCCATATGAATATCCCAAAGGTGCTTTTTGAAGAGGCAACTGGATTTTCTGGTTTTTCTTTGAAGATGTTTTGCTTCTCATTCAAGCTTCTTCAGCTCTGAGTGGATGGTGGGAAATGGAAGGATTTACACTCCCTGCAGACAGCTGGCCATTTAGGAGTTGTTGCCTCTTGAAAAAACATATTTGGGACAGCCATGTCCTGGATGACTGAGAATCTCCATAGGCATCCATATGAATACTACGATAGTAACAGGCCAAGTAGAGAAAAGCACGCATATAGCAAAACTACAACTGAGCCTTCTACTCTCACCTATTTTACCTTCCTTCTCCTAATGTTGCTTGTCACTTCGGTTCAAAGCATCAAGGATAGTCCGCTCAGGTGCGGAACAGCCTGCGTTCTCTGGGTACGCTTTTTTTCTTCATCCTAAGCTTTTTAATACTGTCTTTAAAAAAATAAGAATAATACCGAGGGCCATTTCAGAGACCCCTTGAAATCATAATCAACAATTATATATGCTGTGAAACAAACGAACGCCTGTTAACAGCAAGCCAAAACGAAGATCGTGACTCAACGCTCTCTAACGCAGGGGTCTCCAACCTTGGCCACTTGAAGTCGGGAGGACTTCAAGGTTGGACACCCCTGCTCTCTAACGTCCAATAGTTAACACGCGGTAAAAGACTTACTTGCCCCGCTAAGGTAATAGCGCTCCCTACTTTTTGGCCACGCCCTTCCCTTCTCCGTTAACTGATCGCCCGACTCCTTTTCTTCTCCGAGACCATCGAGTTTCCAGACAGCCTGTCGCCAAGTGATGATGTCAGAGAGACAGAGAGACAGAGAGAGAGAGAGAGAGAGAGAGAGACATTCTCACGTTGCACTTCCGGCGTTCCGTTTTGTCTATGGCGCTGTACGTACCTCATCACAGACTTCCATGTCTACGGTGTGAGGCGCCGGCTCCGCCTTTAAGGGTGGCGGCCATTTTGGCCGGGTGGCAGTCGGAGCACGTTGTCTCCGCGTCCACCTGCGAGCCGCGGAGGCCTGGGGAGTTTTTTTCATCCGTAGCCCACCCTCCTCATTTTTCCCGCCTCTTAATTTTTTTTTTTTCTGGTAAGTGGAACTCGTGGTAGTTGGGCCCGGTCTGCTCCTTCTCCACTCAGGTGGAGTTGGTTTGGTGGCTGTCGCTGAGGCTGGCTGGGCCGCGGGTGTCCAGCTGCCTCGAGGCTTCTTGCCTCGAGGCGGTGAAAGAGAGGCAGCCTAGCCGGTGAGAAGCCCGAACAATCCCTAATTGGTACCGCCGCGGTTCCATTGACAGCCCTTCTTCGTCTCTTTCTTAGCCCTTAACATGTCTATTCCGCTTTCGATGTATCAGGGCCCGGGTCGTCCCTTACAGACCTTGATCTTCACCCCAGTTGGGCAAGGAAAAAAAAGGACGGCCGCAAAAGCCTCTCGGTAAACTTAACAGTTGAATTTATTTTCGACGACGCTCTTTTCCAAGAACCGGCTTGATTTAAGATACTTTTAATCAGAAGGTTTTCCCTCCCCCCCTCCAGCGGTGGCACCGTGTTTAGAAAATGCCCTTTTTTCCACTTATCTGTTGACTCTTCTGATCCCTATGAAACCCTTTTGATTTGACCATCAAGATGGTTATTTTTATCTCTGCTTTTAGATATTTCTTTAAGCTTTAAATGTCTCCTGTGCTGGAAGCCACGTTATATCAGTGAAGTAAAAAATAAGTATGGTTTGTTGCTATAAAAATGATGATCATGGCAAATATTAAACTCAGCGTTTGTTCACTGGATAATTTGGAGCGTTTATATTAGAAATGCGATAAAACACAGCATAGTTGTCAGTGTTATTTAGGTAGCAGAGATAATTGTTGGTAATATAATCCCTGGATATTTAATTTTTCTTAGATCAGAAATGTTTATTAACTGAGTCAACATTACAAAACTGCTGTATGGGTCTTGTGCTAACCATCTGCCACATGGATGTAAACTGTTGTATGTGAATGCTTCCCACATTTTCAGTAGTTTAATAATTATGGATGGAAAGAATGAGATAAAAGATAAAATTTTGGCTGTCTGGAGATAATGTCAATTGGGATTCAGCAGCGTTTGAATTTTTAGAGAAAAACTGCTTTGGAGTTTGGTTGTATGTAATGTAAGATAGCACCTCCTGACAGGAGCTGCTTAAACACATTCAGGTTTTGTTTTTTTGAGATTGTGCCACAGCTGCAAATAGTGGCCACATGAACCCAAAAACAGTTTATGTTCCTTTATGCAGATACTCTGTAAGTGCTCTGAAGCTCTGTTTTCCTTTCAAATACAGAGTTGTGCTCAGTACTTCGCTTAATACCATTGTTACTTAGTGTTACAGTCCATTGATTATCTACAAAAGGTAAAAAACTGACTTAAAAATATCAGTAAAATTATTGTATTATTAAAGTTCCATGTATGTTCTGTGATGAAAAATGTAAAGTTCAACTGGGCTGAGTTTCAACTGAGTTTTATGTAATTTCAGGCTTGAACTGTACAGTCCCTGTTGCTCTCTGAGCTCAGTTTGCTTGAAGACATTTCATCATCCAAAAAGAACATTGGTGCAACTAGATTACCAGAGAATAACCTAGAGTACATTAATGATGTCATCTAATTGGATAATGAAATATAACCAAATTCAGAGAACATCAAGGCTCCAGAATGTTATGCTTTACAAAAGTTTTATTTAAGTCCTATACTTGGAATACAGGAATGAAATCATGACTGCCTTTTTTTCCTTTTTATTTTGTGTGTGTGCGTATATATATATATATGCGTCATATTATATATTATATATAAATATATATATATATATTTGTTTTATTTAAGTTATCCGCGGGTACTACATGTGTGCTATTCAGCTTCCTTCGGGATATCCCACGTCATTGTAGTGCTTTTTAAAGTTGTAGCAACTTTCAGCAGAATCTCATCAGCCATCATCAGGGCTTCTGTATTAAGTTTGTATGATACAAACATACAAACTTAATACAGAAGCCTGATGATGGCAGATGGATTCTGCTTTCTGCTGAAACGTTGCTACAACTTTAAAAGCACTACAATGACGTGGGATAATACCCGAAGGAAGCTGAATAGCACATATATATATAGTATAATTTTTATAATTGTATAATATAATTGTATAATTATAATATTGTGTATATTATATAAAAGCTAATACGACGACAGATCTCATTCCGAATCTGTCACATTTAGTGATATGAGAAAAAAAAATGTGGATAAGAGTTACTTTTCAGCTTTAAGCAGTCAGGACATAAGCTATTGAAAGTCACAGCTTAAGAACTGAAGTTTTTTTTTTAAAAATAAAACTCTTATATCATAGTCCATATATTACTTGTGTATTAGATTTAGAATTAGATTAGAATTAGATTTGTATTCTGCAGAGTTTGGTTTTAAATAGTTTACCACAAAAGGCCTGGCATGAAAGGATTAAGACTGATTTTGGCTTTACCCACAAAAATCAATGCAAGACTGAGATGAAATACCTCCCTTCTACCAAGCATGCTTGTTCTTCGACTTCACTGTATCATTGATATCTGCTGTTCTTCAGTGTTTCCTGGATATTTATCTCTGTTTGTTCTTTTATTCTAGAACCATCATTTTGGAATCCTTACTTCGTATATGTGAATAATCTGTAAATCCTTACTATGGCTGATAAACTAACAAGAAT
Organism: Laticauda laticaudata; assembly: GCA_004320025.1. Lineage (NCBI taxonomy): Eukaryota > Metazoa > Chordata > Lepidosauria > Squamata > Elapidae > Laticauda > Laticauda laticaudata. Next base: position 28,096 of record BHFT01013773.1, on the reverse strand, counting down.
TGCTATTGTGAACCATGATAAATGTAAGCCAAAGAAATGTCGCCAGGAATGCAAGAAAAGTTGCCCTGTGGTTCGAATGGGTAAGAAATGCAAGGTCATTTATAACTGTTTTTTTTTAAATATAAAATCAGAACAGGAAAAAAACATTTAAAATCATATTTTTTAACTGTAAAGTTATATTTGTAAATATCTGATGTGTATCCTAGTTTGTTTACTAATTTTTATTTTAAAGTTAAGAAATATGTGCCTAAGATACTTACATTCAAGATTATTTGAGACCATTTACAAAACATTATTCTGGCCAGAAATAATACTGCTCTGAATAATTTTTGTTCTTTTTAATTTTTTTTATTCAGGAAAATTGTGCATAGAAGTAACATCACAATGCAAAATAGCATGGATTTCTGAAACATTATGTATTGGTTGCGGTATTTGTATTAAGGTATGGTTCATTAATAATTGAAAAATACCTCTATATCTTTCAAATAGGACAGTTCCAAGTATGGATGCTTTTCTTTAATTTTTTCCCCATTATTGGATAAGAGGTCTTATTTTTTGTGCTGCTTCTTTGCTCCTCCCAGACGTTCAAAAGACTGGTGAAAGGCTTGCATTCTGCATAAATGTAAACCACAGTTTGATGTTACATTGTGCTCTTTTACATTTGTGGATAGGTAACAGGTGATTTAACAATTAGGAAAATTGATTGATTTGTCCTTGATTAAGTAGCTGTGGGTTAGGATTAAATAGAGTACTTTTAATAAGCAGTCATTAGCTTTCCAGGGAAATGAAATTAAATGAAGAGCAGTTTCTACAGTTGCACTTTTGTTTTTGTTTTTTTACCTTTTATGTGGGTACAGAAGATCTTCATTCTGAAACCAAAGCAGCTGTCTTTTTCTCACTCTATGCTTGGCAATCCACTTTCAACTTATTGTTGTCAAATGTTATAATAATGATAATACAAAATTAAATAACCAGAAATATCAGCTGGTCAGCCACCTTGACTGTTAACTGGGAGTTCATTCAAAAATAAATGGGTTCTTTTTGTGGGTTATTTTCATAGTAAATAACATTACATAGTAAATAACATAGTAAACATTAGCATACCCTATTTATTTATTAAATATAGGTAGTCCTCAACTTACAACCATAATGAGCCCAAAAGTACAGTTGCAGGTTGTTAAGCAGGTCACCGCATGACTGGACCTGATTTTATGACCTTTTTGTAGTGGTTACGCAAATTCCATGGTTGTTAAGTGAACTGCTTTTACCCAATGGGCTTTTGGGGGAGGGGCTGGAAACCAGAAGTAAACATCTGAAATCAAAAAAAATTGTCAAAAATCATGCTCACGGTGCTGCAAAGAGTGGTAAAGGTGAACCAGTTGCCAAATTTCAAAAGACAATCATGTAACTAACTACTGGTGAAGTTGTCGTAACTTCAAAATGGAATCAAAAGTAGCTTTTGAGGAGACATTGTAAATTTGAATGATTGCTAAGCAATTGGTTATAAATTAAGTATAATCTGTAAGCATTTTTCATGTTAACAGTAAGCTATGTATCATGTAAATGTATCATGTAAATTAGCATGTGGTCACACAACTTGCCAAACAACAATGATTTACTGAATTGGCCACTATTCATTATATATTGTATTGAGCCAATAAGACAGGAGTGTCAAATTCACGGCGTCATGATGGCATCACTTGACGTATCAGGACTTTTTTCCCTTTTGCTAAACCAGACGTGTGTGTAGCCAGCGTGTGATGCAGCCGCTCTGTGGAGTTTGACAGCCCTGCAATAAAACATGATTTACAAAACGATAAGTCCCTCAGTGAGAAACAATAGGCTGAGCCAAACTCCAATAAAGTTTTGCACTATGTGTGGATCAGTTTGGGCTGAAAAATGGAATTGCTATTTAATATAGATTCCTGCTTTTTGAAGATGTATTGTAATTTTTTGTTTTGTTGTAGAATTTGAGTTTTTAATTCTTGCTTCTTTGCTCTCCACAGTTATGGTTGTGTAATGTCCAAATCATGACAATTATTTTATACATTAAATTCTCTATTTTTTGGAATTCTGCTTCGAAAATGAAAAATAAGCTTTCCATTGCAAGCAACTTCAAAATAAATTTCATTTAATTTCTCCTTGTGGCCTATTATAGTCTTAAATAAAACTTACTTATTCAATTTCTATAGTATCTATCTCAGTCTATTATAAAGTATAATATTATATTGTTTAAAAAGAACTGCAGGTAAAATGATTTGCTCTATGATAATCTTTTAAATGTATAAACTCGTGTTATTTTACAGAAATGTCCTTTTGCAGCCTTGTCAATTGTTAACTTACCTAGCAACCTGGAGAAAGAAACAACTCACAGATATTGTGCCAATGCCTTCAAACTTCACAGGTATCTCTCCACTACATTTCTTAAAAAATAATTGTGAATATGAAATAATATGGATGTGTTTTATTTGTGTCATTCTGCTATAAAAATTGCTTTATAGCATAAGTACAACTTTAGGATAATATATCAGTACGCTTATAAGATAGCTACTTGGATTGAATTAATTAATTGGATGTTGATGATTCCATGTAGTATTGTCATATTCCTAAGTTCAGTATGATTTTTGGAGCCAGTATGCACATGTTCTTTATATGAAACAATTATTCCGTCAAAGAAATATTGTAAGAAGAATTAAACCTAATTGTTCTTCAGGTTACCAATTTTCATATAATCAGAAGAATTTTAACTACTTTGTAGTTTTTTGAAAGGCTATCACTGGCAAACAGTTAAACCTGTTACAAAGGAAGTTGTTTGCTTTCTCTTGTAGGATTATCTTGTTATAGACAAATAGGATCAGACTACACTTTGTCACAACCCAATGTATTCAAACAAATTTAGACTGTAATGCTTATTAAACAATATTTTCAAGAACCACTAGTTTGCACAACACATGAAGTTTTGTTAAAACTTTTGATAATTCTCCGTTTCTTCTAGACTAGCATATATTGTTATTTGAGCTTAACCTAAATGTTGTAAATTTCATTTTAAGTGCATACTTATTTCTAAAGACAATGGAGCTGGAAAATAAAGAAATATACCTTGTTTTTATAATATTGTCTGCATTTTAATTACTTTATGAAGGTTACCTATTCCTCGTCCTGGAGAAGTGCTGGGTTTGGTTGGAACAAATGGTATTGGAAAGTCAACTGCCTTGAAAATCTTAGCAGGAAAGCAGAAACCAAATCTTGGGAAATATGATGTATGTATAGCAATTATATAATGACCTAATAATTGCTTTGAAGAATTGGAAAGGGAATTGGGAAGGCCTTGAAGAAGAAAGACCAATTACCAAAACAACAGTCAGATAAGCAGGTTTTGCCCATTTAAGAATCTAATTTGAGGAAATATCTCAGGAATGCCCCTCCTAGTTAACATTAAGATAAAGGGAGGGAAGGAAAGAAACAAATCCAGACTTGAAAGATTCTGTTGTTATAGCTTTACAATAAAAGTAGTCTTGATCTACATGCTATTGGTTTCTTAATCTGGTCTACCTTATAGGGCAGACCATGATGCTCTTTTGAATGTGTGAGTGGAAACTAGTAGAGCTTGAAAGTTTGCTGGTTAACTTTCCCTTTAATTAAGATCTGTGTCATTATAATTGTTCTCCCAAGTCTTTGATCTTTATTAATGCAGTTGGGCTTGGCTTTTCAATTTTGTACATTATTTTATCAAATTGACTTTATATTTGATTTTTTAAATATTCACAGTGATTTTGTGCTTTCATCATGTTAGTTTTATTATGACTTTAAATGCTTACATCATAATTTCATCCATGTATGAAATATAACAAATACAAAATTGGAAAGCAACTATTTTTTTAAAAAAGCATGTGCTTCATTGTGCCACAAACTTTTGCACTTTATTTTTGTCTCTTTTTCTTCCATGTTATTTCCAAATCAGTTTTGCAATTCTTTGCTAGCATTTTATAGCTCCCATTTGTTACCTTGCCTGTGCAGTTTAAAGGTAATCCTCTCTTAACAACAGTTCATTCAGCAACCTTCAAAGTTACAGTGGCGCTGAACAAATGTTAGTTGGCTCCTCAAGGTTATGGCTGTTACAACATTCCCACAGTCACTCAATCAAAATTTGGGCCTTGACGGTCCCATGTCTATCCTTTGGCTGCCTTGAACTCCACTGCCCCCACCATGACTTTTCCCAGGTGCTAGCAGCTGACTTGAACAGGTCTGCCTCATCATCTGGAGGGAGAGGAAGATAACGGGGCGGGGCAGGGCAACCAAAAGGTCAGACATGGGAGTAGTGGAGATAAAAGAAGTTGAATTGGAGGCAACAATTGGCAGGGCAGAAAAAGTGTGAGGGCCTCGCCAGCCTACTTTAACTGGGATTACTGGAACTGCCTTTGTGAAGCAGTGCAACGATGAAATGTTTCATCCCATATCTGTGTCATTTAGCAACTAATTTTCCAGTCCGAGTTAGGCTCATTTAGCAAAGACTGCCTTATATGACAACTTAATTTGTGCATGTAGTTCTTGGTTTACAACAGCAATTGGACCAAAATTTCCATTGCTACATGATGTAGTTGCAAAGTATGATCCCATTGCTTAGCGATGGCAATTCCTGTAGCCCCAAGTTAGTGGAGAAGCTGGCAGGAAGTTGCAAGTCCCAAGTGGTTTGTAACTCCTGCCCCAGAAGGTGCATGAGGGAGTGAAGGAGGCATGATAAGTCTAGGCTTTGTGTAAGGGAGGTGCAGGAGGCTCACATAGTGTGCAAGGGTGCAGAAATGGCAAAACTGATGCTCTGAGGCATGAAAATGGCCAATGCGGCACAATTGCAGAGGCTGGAAGAGGGTGCACAGGTGGGGGAGACTTGCTCTAGTAACTGACAACCTTTCTTGTCTGCTTTCCCAATGACTTTCTGGGGAAGCCAATAGGGAAAGTCACAAATGGCAATCACATGATTGTGGTGCATTGCAACTGGTCATAAGTGCAAGCCAGTCATCAAGTGCCCAGATCACTATAACATGACCATGGGAGTGGTGTGATGGCCAAAACTTTGAGGACTAGTCACAACCACCATTTGTTCAGCACTGTTGAAATTTCAAATGGTTGCTAAACGAATGATTGTAAGTCAAGGATTATATGTAATTTGCTTGCATTGACAACATGCTTGTGTTGCATTCATGAAGATAAAATGGATTCAGACGTGTACTTCTAATATTTTAATTAATGTTACCCCATGCTTGCAAAATGAGATCAATACTTGCATCTGCATCTGTCTACAGAATTTAGAAACTCAATTTTCTGTTATATAATTTTTAAGTATTCAGGAGGTTAATATCTGCTTTGATACCATAATACATATCTTTAAGAAGTTAACTGTTAGGAATATATGATCTTTCTACCTGTGGTCCATTTGCAAAAGATGGGTTGACTTACATGTCTTGTAAACTAATTCCTTCTGAACAATTGTTAAAGGTTGAAAAAAACAGCTAGTCACTTCTACAATCTAAAATATACTATGGGAGTGGTCAATTGCTGCAACTCCTGTTTTATGCAACCTGCAATATTGAAGCTATTACCATTTTTTCAGAACATGAAGTATATAATCAAAATAATCATCTGAGGTTTTATTTTCTGAACCATGGCTTTGTTCCTATAAGCATTTATTTAAATATTTTGTTTAGGACCCACCTGATTGGCAAGAAATCCTGACATATTTTCGAGGGTCTGAGTTGCAGAACTACTTCACAAAAATTCTGGAAGATGATCTCAAAGCCATCATTAAACCTCAATATGTGGACCAGATCCCAAAAGCTGCCAAAGTGAGTAAAAAGAGCATTGCATATCTGATATGCAATGCTTGGCTTGGGGAAGAAAGGACTAATTCATCAGTTATGGGAATGAGAGAGTTTTTCAAAGCTTCATGAAAGATTTAACCTCACTTACATTTGTAGCAGGCTTCAGTTTTGTATAGTTTTTCCTGTGGTTTAAAAAAAAAACAATTTGGTTGTTGTCTTGTGACAGGGAACAGTGGGCTCAATATTGGACAGGAAGGATGAAACCGGTACCCAGACCATTGTATGTCAACAGCTTGGTAGGTGGTAGTTTCATCACAAATTATTTTGGGAATGTTTATATAATCATTTAATAATTTTAAAATATCTTAATTCTGTTTAAAATAAAGTACATTCACTGCTAATGAAATATTATAGAGTATGTTAAAATTTATATTTACTCTCATTTATTCACAGTGAAATCCTGTCCAGAAATGAGAGTACTAAACAAAATTAAATATGAAATAGGCTGAAAACAGGAAGACTTAAACATTTTTGTTTCCTAATTGGGTTGACTTCAGTGGGACTAAAACATGACTAAACCCTATTGAATTGAAATTATTTAAAATGATGAACAAAGATGAAAATAAATTTTATAAAATATTTTTAATGGAGTAAAAAAATTGAAAGCAGGGGATTTTAAATAGAGACATACGACAAAACAAACTTATCCAGCAATCTTGTACCACCCATACTATTAGCTTTACCAGGTAGACCACACAGGAAACATGACCAAGTAAGCTTATTCTGCTTTATTGTAAAGTTACATTAACAGAATCTTGCAAGTGTGAAAGTGCAATTTTCCTGCCATCACTTTTACAGGCCAGGAATTTACGGAGCCTCTTGCTCTGCCCACTATGCAGCTGCAGATTGCTGTCTTATCTGATATCAGCAACATTTCTTCACTTCATCCCCCAAGTCTTTCCAACATATTATTATACTTAACCTACTTATATGACTCCTCAAAGGTTCTAGTTTATAATGTAATTTTCAGACACAGAATATCAGTGCTTTTTGACTTGAATGAAAGAGTCATCTTGGTACTCCCATTTCCAATTATTGTTTTATAGTATTTATGCCATAGTTTTGAATTGTATACAATAAAATCAGCATTAGATATCCCAGAAGTCTTGGCTGCCTTCAGCAAACTAACTTTTCACTCTTTACCAACTGAAGATTTTCAGCATGATTTTCAACACATTTCAGTGACATAACGGTAGTCCTCGTTTAGTGATTATAATTGAGTCTGGCAATTTAGTTGCTAAGTGAAACTACAAGTGTGCTTATGATTTTATTATAGCTCTCCTTTGTTTTACAGACCTGCAAAAGTTGTAAATACGAACATTAGTTGCAAAATTACTTTTTCATTACTGCCGTAACTTCAAAAAAAAGTGCTAAAAAGAGGCAGTCACTAAACAAGGATTCACCTGTAGACCAGTCTGAGTCTGAATTGTTTGTGTATAAATATGTCAATGCCAACATAGGTTGGACAGCAACTGTTGGTCAAAGTTGCCATTTGTTTATTTAGCACCAATCTTTAGATTGAACTACAACTGCTCCTTATAACTCTACCTAGATGAATTAACTCTGTTTTGCCTACCTTTCATTTACTAACCCATGTCTAGCCATTCTTAAATTTCTAGGAACCACTTCATATCAAAGCTGAAAATTACATTAAAGTATCCAGTTAAAACATCTCATATTCCACAAAATTGAGGTTTGAAGGAGACTTTCTGAAATTGTGGGAACTTGAAGGAGAAAGAATAGAAAGTAAAAATAAATCAAGAAAAATATTTGTTTACCAGCAAGAATTGTTTTTTAGGATTCGGTTTTTTCTATATGTTAAAAATACAAATGGACCTAACCAAAGATAATCTCTAGTACCTTCCTTGCAGGGAATAGTGAAGCCCTTACATAGATGGGAAAATGTGTAGGTATGAACAACAGTTATTTTAGGGAATTTCTTACAAATTAATATTTTTAAATTGTCTTCATATTTAGCACATGATGATATATATTTTTCGATTTAAAAACCCTACTTTTATAGATTTATCTCATCTAAGAGAACGAAATGTTGAAGATCTATCCGGAGGAGAACTTCAGAGATTTGCTTGTGCTGTTGTTTGCATTCAGAAAGCTGATATGTACGTATTTTCAATCAAGTATTTTGTCAGAATATTTTCATTATTGTTAGAATGAATATCTCTGTCCTGTGATTATGATATTAATTGAATAAGAATTATGGCAGCTTCTTCAATATTGCTGGTATACAGGTAGTCTCAGTTAAAGACCAGTCATTCAGAAACCATTTAAATTTACAGCTGTACTTTATTATTTATTTAGCATATGATGGGAATTATGGCAGAAGAGACGTAAACAAACAACTGCATTAAATGAGTGGTACTTACAATTCCAGCACCCTTGCAGTCATGTTATTATAATCTAAGTACTTGGCAACTAGCTATGGTTGTAGTGTCTTATGGTCATGCGATCATCATTTGCAACTTTCTCTGCCAGCTTTCCATAAGCAAAGTCAATTGGGAAGCTGGCAGGCAAAGTGCAGGTTGCCCTTGCCTCTTTTTATCCCGAGGAGCTCCACTATGAAGTACAAAATCCAAGATGTTGTACTTCATAGCATACACTTGGGCTGCAACACTCCCTCTCCTATCCAACCACACTCATTTTGCTGAAAATGAATTGGTGATTTTGGGATTTATAGCTATAAAAGGTTTGTTTATGGAAAGAAGGGAACCCAATATTTATATTGGGAGTGTGGAAATATATGTTTTAACTGCTACGAAGAATATTGGAACTCATTTCTTTAGATATCTTTTGCTCTCGTTTCTTCTGCACTCTGTCACTTTTGCTTTCTTGTTTTTTTTCTACTTTTCCTTTTTATGTTTCTGTAGGTATTTTAAATTGCAAGTGAAAAAAATTAATAAAAATGATATTGAAAAAAAAAGTTCCAAGAGAATAATAGTGAGAGAGGGATATACATCTGTCACCTTAATTTTCAAAGGAACAAACCATTTTAAGAATCAAAATATTACATTAAGATTGGTCTAATCAATCAAAGTATTTTTGTTTTAAAATTTGTAACTTGTCAAGCCTATGCATATGCTCAGAACACCTTTGACTGAATTGTGTGGAGTATTTTTGTCCTGTCTTCTGTTTACATTTTACCTCACCATGTTCAGATCTGTCTTGATTGACATCCTTTTATTGCTTACTGGAATTAATGGTGTAGGTTTTTTTAGGAAAGATGTTTTTTTTAATGCTGATGAAAGCATGTCTTCTTTTTTGTGGTGACTAGCTTCATGTTTGATGAACCTTCCAGCTACCTAGATGTTAAGCAGCGTCTGAAGGCTGCTGTTACTATTCGATCTCTAATAAATCCAGACAGGTAAGATATTTATAAATGGACTCCTAAAATGATGTGAGTTGCATACTTAAAAAAAAAAAAAACCTTTTCAGAATAAAACTGCTTGAACTATTTTTGTTCCTTTTTGTTTCTTTGAAATTATCTGTAACTTTACCTTGGTGAGTATTATTTCTTTCCTTTTAACAAAGGGAAGTAAGGAATTCTCAAACTGAGAACTACTGTTTGTAAAATGCTGTTGATAAAACCTTGTAGGATAGAAAATGATATTCACACATTTATTTTGCACGAATATTGTACTTTACTGTTATTTTACTGAAACATGAAGAAAAGCTTAATTGAAATCTCTGAACTTTTGGTCCTTTATCTTTTTATGTTCTAGATATATTATTGTTGTAGAGCATGACCTGAGTGTCTTAGATTATCTCTCCGATTTTATCTGCTGCTTGTATGGTGTGCCAAGTGCTTATGGTGTCGTCACAATGCCTTTCAGTGTAAGAGAAGGTAATTGTTATTCAGACTATTTTTTTCATCTGTCCTGGATATTTTTACAAAAATCCTGATGCAATAAATACATTGACACCTATACATAAAACATGTAAGCAGTGTATGCCTGTATCCTTGGAAGCGTGTTCTTATAATTGAAAGATAAAATACTTCTCACACATACTGTAAAATACTTCTCACACATACTATCAGTCTGCTGCTTTGGATTACTTCTGGCTGAATTAAGAACACAGATTAGGAAAAAAAAACCTCATATAGTAATTAGATCAATTGTGAAAATCAGTTTATTGTCTCTTGCCCTTACCATGCTTATGATATGGTACTATAATTGTACAGTTCAATTTTTCCTTTCTTCATTGTTTCAGTAAAAGGTTATATGATATGTGCACTTCAAAATGAAGAGCTTGCTGCACCATGTTGAAAATATCTCAAAAATGCTCTTATGACAGATTTTGCCCTATCTTCATGTATCCAAATATTTGCTGTTTACCTATAAAAACCTTGTATTATAAAGATCATCTTATTTCCAAAACAGCAGAACTTTTATGTATACAGATAATCCTCAACTTACAACAATTCATTTAGTGACCATTCAAAGTTACAACGGCACTGAAAAAAGTGACTTAATGACCATTTTTTCCACACTTGGGACTGTTGCAGTATCCCTATGGTCATGTGATCAAAATTCAGATTCTTAGCAACTGTTTCATATTTATGATGGTTGCAGTGTCCCATGGTCATGTGGTCATCTTTTGTGACCTCCTGACAAGAAAAGTCATTGGGGAAGCCAGATTCATTTCAGACACTGAGAATTTGGGGGGAATTTTTTAAACCTATTGTGACAATTTCACAATATAAACTAAAGCTTTTTTTTTTACAGGCATAAATATTTTCTTAGATGGTTATGTTCCAACGGAAAACTTAAGGTTTCGAGATGCATCATTAGTTTTTAAAGTAGCAGAGACAGCTAATGAAGAAGAAGTTAAAAAGATGTGTATGTATAAATATCCTGGAATGAGAAAAAAGATGGGAGAGTTTGAGCTGTCTATTGTAGCTGGAGAATTCACTGACTCTGAGATAATGGTGATGTTAGGAGAAAATGGTGAGTTTCAGTTAAAAAATAACAAATGTCTTGAGTTTCCATGAGAGACCCCTGCGTGCTTCTGATCTTATTTAAATGACATTTAGTGTTGTGTAGTACTTCCGGTAGCTCTTTAAAATGATTATTTCCTTACTGTTGGGAGATGTGTAATAGAACCATATGTAAAGTAGCCCATTTGAAGAATAGAATCTGGATTGCTTCAGTTGGACTCTGACTGGACAAATCATGTCAAGGTGATTGAAGCAAAATCTTAAGATTCTGGGGTGACTTTGATCATGCAGTTCCTGAAGAATTTGACACAGTCCTTGTGATTGCTAACCCAGGTACCTTCTTATTAGATTCATGCCTCTGGCTGGCGAGGGCTGCCCCTGAGGTGATGTGGCTGGAATCTGTATAGTAGTGTCTGCTTTGTTGGGAGGACTTGAGGTTCCACCTACCTTGAAGGAGGCAATAGTATACCCTCTCCTCAGGAAGCTGTCACTGGATCCTACAGCCCAGTTGGTGTCCAGTTTCTAGCTTCCTAGTTTTGTACTGAGACAGAACTGTTGGTTCTGTTTGTTGATGATTTCTGGAGGAGCTGGGATAAAGGTAGTACAAAAGATGGTTCTTGATTATTCAGTGGTTTTCAATACCATTGTCCATGGTTTCCTTCAGGTTTCTTTTAGAAATTAGGAGTGATGGGTCTGTGTCATGGTAATTGTTTCTCCATGGTCAGTACAGTCAGTATGGACAGTGAGGCAGAAGTTGAGTTTGAGACATCTGCTATATAAGATGCTTCAAGGTGTGATCTTTCGTCTCTCTGTATATTTCTCTCTCATATACTGTTTTAGTATATGTATGAGTAAGTGGATAGGGTTCTATCAGTTCAGGACTGTGTATCTTCTGTCTGAAGACAGTGCAATTCTGGCAAGGGAGCAACAGACTATAACAGACTATATGTGCTTTGTTTTTAAGATGGACATTACCAACACTACTGCTTTCTGTTTTTTAGGAACTGGAAAAACAACATTCATTCGGATGCTTGCAGGGCGACTTACTCCAGATGATAAAAGTAATGTTTATTTATTGATTCGGCTTACATTTAAAATATTTAAACATAATTTTCCATAACTTAGATTACATATAGTATATCTCTTTCAGGTGAAGTACCTGTTTTAAATGTAAGCTATAAGCCGCAGAAGATCAGTCCAAAATCTACCGTAAGTGCTGCTTCCTTTTTTAAAAAATGTGCTATCCATTAATCAGAAGTACTGTGTTACCCCGAAAATAAGACCGGGTCTCACATTAATTTTTGCTCCAAATAATGCATTAGGGCTTATTTTTAGATTATGTCCTTGAGATCGGACAGTAGGGGCTGAGCTCGCAGGGACCGCGATGTGGCACCATACATTCCCTGCCATCTGCCTCACCTCGTGGTGGCAACACCAGCAACAAGGACATATGCAATCTGGACACGCCACATTGGCTACCTGCTCCAGCATGGCCGTGGGCAAATACAGACAGTGGAACAAAGTGGTCAGCCAGCCATGCAGTACATCCGGTGGGCTGGACTGTGCCTCCCCCCGCACCTCTGTTTGGAGGACTGGCCCGGCAGGTGCGCGTTTTGCTTCACCTGTGCTGTGAGGACTGCCCAGCCTCAGAATGTGCTGGCCAAGGGGTCAGCCCTCCAAGCAGCATGCAGAGGCGCAGAGGGAGGCACGTGATCTGGCCCACTGGATGCACCACGTGACTGGCCACCTCCTCCATCCTACTGTCTATATTTGCTTTCCTGTGGCTGTGACGGGGCAGGTGGCCACACGTCAGATGAGGTGAGGCCCCCACCATCTAATCTTGTCCTCCAGCTCTGCTGCATATGCGGACAAGCCTCCCGCCTGCTGCCCTACCCACGACAGCTTCGGCAAACGGAAAGGGCGGGGAGCCCCATCCCCAAGAGGCAGCTGGGAGTCTGCCCCACCCGGGCCCCCACAGGTCCCCCTGACACAAGCAATGTCATGCTGGTCGCACCAGCTTAACTGGGGATTATTTTGGGGATAAGGCTTACAGGCATCCTGAAAAATCATGCTAAGGCTTATTTTCTGGTTGGGTCTTAGTTTCGTGGAAACAGGAGTAAGTATTAGGTATGGGAGTAGATATATGCACAAATTTATGTCACTGAATGGAACATTTCAGGAAAGCTAGACCACATTCCAAGGACCATGAATATTTAAATAATTTGGAACACTGACTTTTAAAAAAATGTTTGCATCACCAGAGAAATGAATCGGTCAGCATGGTCTCCTCAGTACAACTTTAGGAACATTTAAACTTACACAGCTTTGGTTCGACCATCTAATCTGCCAAACTTTGGTGGAAGTCTTGGAAATGACTTCTGCATGTATGTTTGAGTTTTTTATTTTTTTTTTAGAATGTTGAATGTAAGAATAGGGGCAGAAGTCCTCTGGAAGATGAACCAGTCCTGTCTTTATTTCAGAATTTTTCATAGCTAAAATGGCTGGCATTCCACATTTTTGAGATGACTTGTCTATAGTAGTTTGTCTCTTCCTATTCTAATAGTCACTAATTAGGCTTTAGATGGTCATGGACTGTGCACTCTAACAAAAGTAGTAGGAATAATATAGTAAACTCAATTCAGTGTGCCTAATTCTGAATATAACTTAATTTGATTAGGGAAGTGTTCGTCAGCTACTTCATGAGAAGATCAGAGATGCTTACACACATCCACAGTTTGTGACTGATGTAATGAAGCCTTTGCAGATTGAAAATATCATTGATCAAGAGGTATCCTTCTTGTGTTACTATGGTTAGTTTGTGTAAAACTTCCCTGATTTACCAGCTAAACTTTTAAAAACATGATTCTGCATTAGGTGCAAACTTTATCTGGTGGCGAGTTGCAGAGAGTTGCTCTTGCCCTTTGTCTCGGAAAGCCTGCTGATGTCTACTTAATTGATGAACCTTCCGCCTACCTGGATTCAGAGCAACGTCTGATGGCTGCTAGAGTTATCAAACGGTAAGCTGGCACTATCGTAGGCAGGAAGAAATATCTAGTATCTAAGGTGATTGTAATTTATGAAAAATCTGATTGCAAAGAATTAATAAACTCTTCTTCTATTTCAGTTTCATTCTTCACGCTAAAAAAACTGCTTTTGTGGTAGAGCATGACTTTATAATGGCCACCTACCTAGCAGATCGTGTCATTGTCTTTGATGGAATACCATCCAAGTGCACAGTGGCAAACAGGTAAGCAGGATGGGTAGAAAAAATGAGAACCACATGCTATAATGAATTATTTCTCCATTCTTGTCTTACTCACATTTTTCAACCAAGCCATTTTGTATTTTACACCAAAAAAAAAAAAGACCCTTCAGAGTATAGGCAGCTCTTCTAATAAATAAATTAAAATAGTAAATGAAAATTAATATTGACAACTCCAAAAACAATAAACACTTGTAATATATTTTCTGTATATTATATCAGAGACGACTTTGCAGTTGAGCACTAGTTCAGAATAATGAAGATTAAGGTATTATAGAGTTCAGCCAGTTTGGTAAGGTATCAGGCGAGAAGCTAGGAAACTGATTTCTAGTCCCACTTTAGGCACAAAAACCCCTTACTTTTAGGCAGTCACTCTCTTAGCCGCAGGAAGCAGGCAGTGGTAAATCACTTTTAAAATCTTGCCAAGAAAACTACAGGGAGTTGTAGATGCAGTCACTAGGAGTCAGTGCTGACTCTACTGTGCATACACATAAGCTACAAATTTAATCAAGAATCTTACTTCGTGACAATGTCTTGCAAATGTAGTGTAGTATATGAAGGATAATAAAGGGAACGGAGGAAGGAATATTGAAATTATACAGATGGAGTGCTAAAATGGGATATGATCATTAACCATATTCATTGTAAAGTCAACAAAAGGCTGCATTGATGGGGACAAATGAAAGTAAAGAACAACATATTTCTATACTTTTATGGCTATGAAACTAACACATTCTGATATCAGTGATTCTACGCATGGATTGGATATTTTTAAGGAATATATGGATTAACTCTCCTATAGTTTACATAAAAGCTACTTTTATGAGTTATGAGTTACAAGCAGTAGTGGTGTTCTGCCAAGCTGGTAGCAGCGATGAGCAGCAGAGACTGAATTGGTTCTCTCCACTGCTCTGCTGTTGGGCCCAGCTGCCCAGCCGGCCTCCTATACTCACCTTTATCCTCTGAATTTGAAGCGCAGCTGCTTTGCAGAGCACAGAAGAATGCCATACAGCAGCTGCTGAAGTGATCGGGATCATGCAGGCTTGCAGGAGGTGAGTTAGAACACCTCTGCGCCTGCACAAAGTGGCATGCACACGCATGCAAAGTGTGTGCACGCATGCCCACCAAGCCACACCCACCGAACCAGTAGTAAAAAATATTTGAATCCCACCACTGGTTACAAGGGGATAAACAGTTTGTGTGTAATATATTTGTATGCAAATACGAGGTGAAGAGATCAGGGTGCATGTATTCCTCAATGTGAGATATACCTTGGGAAGCTTGGGGCAGTGCCAACATTCGGCCTCCCAGGGCCTACCTGGGACTCCCTGAGGCATCCCATGCTCTGCATAATGCCTCACATGTTCATTTAACAATTGCTTCCTGGAGATCAGGATCGTCGTGAGGCAATCATGTGGGTCATTCAGTTAACAGCTTTCACAACTTCCGACCAAAATGGGCAAGTTCCATTATCAGGTCTGAATCGAGGACTCTCAGTAGTGTTGAAGTCAAAACCATGTCCATCTTCTAATTATAGTTGCAGCAGGTAGAATTTCACGATGTCTGTAGTGTTACACTGGCTGAACTCTACATTGAAACAACATGATTTTAGATTGAGGTCAATCTAGGGATCTGCTGCTCAGAAGAAAGATTGTCAGGTCTGATATGGAGATACTGAAGAGGATGTATCTCTGGATTTGAGTCTGAATTTGAAGAAAGGCATTGAAAAGGCCCCAAAGAACTTTTTCAAGTTTTGCTTCTCATCCAAGAAGTTTCTGGGGTGAGAAATGAAATGTCTTCAAGGAAAACCAAAGTTCAGTTACCTCTTGAAAAAGCACTTCTGCGACAACCATGACCTGGATGACTGAGAATCTCCATAGATATTCTCGAAAAGGGATGTTAAATCTTTTGTTTGTTACCTTTGAAGTTAATAGTCAAATCAGATAAGGTGAACACTTCTGTATCAGGCAAAGGTGTTGTCAAAGAATTTTAGGAATACTAAAATTATTGCACTAGATGGATATTTGGCTGCCATTGTGTAGATTAGAGTGAAGTGCTCACGGTTTGATCTCAACCATGGTTTTCTGTGGTTCCATCATAAACAGTGTAGGAGAATTGACAGTAAGCCAGATCAGCAGCTATTTGCCTCGCTCAAAAGAAGGAAAATTTGACTAGGATAGGAGTTGTTTTAATTTATGTTCAGTTAGCAGATTCTCATTCCTTAACTGCAGGAAAAGAAATATAGTTGCCTTTGATGGAAGAGCACAGAGCATATTTCTTAGCAATTGAGACTAAATGGATTCTAATGCAGATGTATCTTTATAAGAACAGAGCTGAGCACCACAAAGGAATTTGGTACACTTAAGTAATTCGTTGCTGGGAAACAGATATAGCCTTTGTAGTTTGCACATTAAACTGTTACATTGTTTGGGCATGTTTGAGCACAAATTGGAAGGAGGCTGATTTGGTATTTCCACAAAGTGGAAGAGGCTGGCTAGATGTTGAAAGGGCTTTCATGTCAGTACTTAACACTAATTGGAACTATGGAACTTCTTTCCCACTCCTTCCTTTCAAGGTTTGGGAGGTAGTTATTTTCTAATCTTTGTGTCAGAAATATCTGAATTCTATTACATTTCACAGGCCTCTCTGCCAGCCCTGCAATTGATTTCACATCTTTGCACTTGGATCATTTTTATTTTATTTTTGCCTCCAGTAGTCACAATTAAGGAAGGGGAGGGTTGCTTACTATATTATGTCTAGAGACTGGAAAGATTTCCAAAGTCCCTTTTAGGCTAGAAAAGCTCTACACGTCCATTTGGAAGCTGGGTGAAATCACTTCAGAACAGAACTTCACAGGCCTAAGCAAAATTGAGTTGGCTGCAGGTTGTTGTGTGCTTTTTCCCTTTAGTTCATATCACAGGTATACATTGCCCCTAAATAGCTGCCAGCATGATAGATTTCTACTAGATTGTAGCAAAATGTCTGATGAATCCAATTACAATACAACTTTGTTGTACATAAATGTTTAATACAAGTGGCAAACTGTAGATGGCTTTCATTTAATGAGAAAAGTTCATTGTCTAAAATGTAATAATTGTTGCCAATTTTCTTTACAGCCCTCAAACTCTTCTGGCTGGTATGAACAAGTTTTTGTCTCAGCTGGAAATTACTTTCAGAAGAGATCCAAATAACTATAGACCAAGGATAAACAAAGTCAATTCAATCAAGGTAGGAATAGCCGTGAGAAACAAATTTTCTTCTCATGCTACACTTACCGCATCTACAAAATGTTGGGTGGTGGTAGTGGAGGGGTTTTCTGTAGTTACGACTGTTAAGTAAACTCATTCATAGTGTTTTTCTTTCCCCAGGATGTGGAACAGAAGAAAAGTGGAAATTACTTTTTCTTGGATGATTAATTGAAAAGTTCATTGATTTAAAACAGCGAAAACTTTTGTTGCATAAGAAAAATCAGGTTTTAAAATATAATGCTCATTCCAATCGTTAAAAAGAGTAAAAAAAATGATACTCTTTATGTAACATTTACTGCCTAAAAGCAGTGTTAGAGTACCAATTTTTGTGCCTGATATGGCCGTCTTTTGGATGTAATATTTCAAAGCAAATACATCTGATGTCATAGAAAGAGACTCTTGTGTTTTTCACTGTGGATTTTGATTCAAATATAACTTATTAACATACCAAATGCTGGCATGTTTCCAATTTTATGTTTTTTAGCTGTTTTCTATACAGGATGGTTCAACAAAAAAGGTAATACGAATTACGATCAAAACCTCCGCAGAGGTTCATAAATAAATGCCCACCTACAGCAGTTGTTTTTAATGTTAATGACTCAGTTATGGTTCAAATGTGTATAGTTTTGAGGAGCAAGAATCCTGGTGAGTTCCTACTCTATTCCTGCTACCCAACTGCTTGTGGTAGAATACTGGGATCAGCAAAAATGGTGCTATAAACCTCATCGAATGGAATTTCATTAACCATTCATTTTACATTTTCACGTATCAGCAGATGTGGCTTCCACTGATGATTTGTGTGTCCAATATTTTGGAATTCTATATTTGATTCATAATCAAGACTGAAAATGTAATACATGTAATGCCTTGGAAATTTTTTAGACAACATTTTTAGTCCTAGTAATTCAAACTTACAATGCATGGAAGAAGTGTTAACTATTGCAAGGTTCCTATGGTCACATCACCATTTGCTACCTTCATTGCTGGCTTCTGACAAGCAAGATCAGTTGGGAATCCGGTAGAAGGCTACAAATGATGACCATGTCATATTAAACTTCAGAGGATTTGCTTAATGACAGCCAGGAATTATCACTATGCAGTGCAGTCATCTGACATTGTGCTTTACAGTATGGCTTACTGATAAGTTCTAGTTACTGATAATAAGCAAGAATTAACTTTAATTGCTCAATTTAGAAGAAACTTTACTTCCATGGGATCCATTCTTTCTTGAGGAATCTGCTGGGTCCACAATTTATTTTCCAGCTCTTAATAGTTTAAATACTGCTGTTTTAGAGGCCGTTTCGCTCACTTTCTATTGAGAAACTTTTTAATTTACCATAAATCAGTAATAGGAGCAACAGTTAAGTCAGATAATTTACTTGCAGGTACCATTTTTTTATAAGAGGAAGTCATGATTGGTCTGCACAAAGGCGTCTTTGTAAATACAAAACTCCTTTTCTACAATTCAGTTGTAAATTTCATATATCCATATCCATTTCATTTTGGCCATTTGTTTTGTGAATAGAACTTTAACCATATCGATAAAGCAAATACAGAAGTACAATAGATACAAAGAAAATAGGATATCTTCATAGTAAGTCATCTACAGTCTGATCTAACTATTCCATCTCTTCAAAATTGCCTTTGATATAAAGAATGTGGTTTTATTAGCGATGTGCAGGTTCATTCCCTGCAAAAAGTTTCTCCTAGATGTACCAGTATTTTTTAGCTTTTAAATAAGAATCTACATGAGTAACACTTTCTGCAGGGTACAATTTGCATTCAAAAAGGATGTCCATTGTCTGGTGAAGACTTATTCACCCCAAGATACATTTCAGATAGACTATTTCAACAAGGCATTTATTTATATATTCTCATAGTTCTGCATCATATGCAATCTTTAGAACTATTTTGCTGTTACATACCTTTATGATTGGAAATAGCCAGGTATCTATGGTTGGTGAGCCGCTTTAGGCATTTTTAAAGCTGTAACTCTTAAAATGCAGAACTAGGAACCTGTTCTGCAGAAAAAAAAACTTCTAAGTATAGATACAACTTAATATTTATGTTCCCTATTCAAGCTCCAATTGGATCCACTTATTTCCACAAAACAACTATAGTCCACAGGTTACAAAAACAAATTGAGCCCTAAATTTCTGTTGAAAAGGGTAGTGAGTTTTACTCCATTTTACCACCTTTCTTGCCAGTTAAGTGAAACATCACAGACTTTGCTTGTCAGGTGGTAAAAAGTGATAACATGAGCCTGGGACACTAAAAGTGTCTTAAGTCCATGCTAGTTGCCAAGCGTCCAAATTTTGATCACATGACCTTGAGAACGCTACAAGTCACAATGTGAAAAACAGCCGTGTCACTTTTTTCAGTGCCTTTGTAACTTCAAATAATCATTAAACAAAGGATTCCACATTGAGAACTACCTGTACCTTAATTTTAGATTTGATATTCAAGTTGTTGACTACACAGAATGAACAAAATCTACACAAAAAGCTGCTCAACCCTATCCTGAATATATGGCATCAATATGGCATCTGCATAAAGCAGAATATTTACATGTTAATTTTAGGCACATGCATACCCATTGAATGAAGTTTGAGATACTGTTAATATACAGATTAAATGAAATGGGAGCCAGTATACATCCTTGTCTGATGCTTTTATTGGTAACTCATTTTCTGTTAAGGAAGTACATGTTCCAGTGTGTAACCTGAGGTATTAGTTTTGAGTATAATGTCTTAAGGCCCTGTCCCACTGCACTAACGGATGCAGAGGATGTAAAACGTTAAAAAAAGCTTGCCACCCATTGGAAAACGCTATGCATCCGTTGTGTACTCACTGCGTACGTTTTATACGCTCTATCCGTCAAGCATCCGTCCACTGATTTCATCCGCATAAGTTTTGAGCTGCACAAAACTTTGTGAATGGATGAACTTTCCACCGTGTACAATGTAAAGGCCATGTCACACTGCCCAACGGATGCAAAAAGGACAACGGACGAGCAAAATGTTCCATCCGTTATCCACTCTCAAAAGGGGCAAAAATTTGCATAAGCAGAGCGGAAAACACGGAAAGGAACGGACGTGGGGAGGACGCAGAGAGGATGTATAGAGGATGCAGAGCAGATGCGTAGAGGATGCAGAGCGGATGAGCTGCATCCGCTTTCATCCTTTCTCCATCCGTGCTGCTAACGCTGCACGTCCGTTCTGCTTCCTCCCTNGACGCAGAGAGGATGTATAGAGGATGCAGAGCAGATGCGTAGAGGATGCGTAGAGGATGCGTAGAGGATGCGTAGATGATGCAGAGCGGATGCATAGAGGATGCAGAGCGGATGCAGAGCGGATGAGCTGCATCCGCTTTCATCCTTTCTCCATTCGTGCTACTAACGCTGCGCGTCTGTTCTGCTTCCTCCCTGCGTCCGTTTACTGCTGGAACGGATTTGAAGGCCGTGTCACACTGCCCAATGGATGCAAAAAGGACACAACGGAAGAGAAAAATATTGCATCCGTTGTTTCCGCGCTCAAAAGGGGTGAAAATTTGCATAATTGGAGTGGATAACACGGACGTGAGGAGGACGCAGGGTGGATGCAAAGCGGATGCGGAACGGAAGCCCAGCGGATGGGAGCGGATGCAGGGCTTCGGGGGGGTCTCAGCAAAGCAGACGCGGAACGGAAAAAATGGACGCAGAACGGATGACAATGGATGGCAAGCTTTTTTGTCCGTTTTACATCCTCTTTGCATCCGTTGGTGCAGTGTGACATGGGCTTAAGATTCATCAACATACAAAAAAAACCACCTATGGAACTGTCCCCAGATGACAGCTATATATGTTCCATGCAGTATAATGTAGCAGAGGTCTACCCCAACCTTCATACAGATTATGAGTAACTATTAATACACTTTCTTCCCACAATGTGGAACCTTTGTTGCAAGATTGTAATGTTGTAAGCTGCCCAGAATCATGTGTGCACAAGTTGGGTGGCCATATAAAATTGTTTAATAAATAAATAGCTTATTAATAAACCCAAAAGACATATTCCCCATTGTCATATTCCCCATCAACCTCATCAACCTCAATCATTATAATTTCTCACAGTTAGAATGACAAGAAGGCCTTAACAAACAACAAAGATTTTGTTCTGTGATTGCCACCTCTGATGGGTCACAGTAGCAAGTTACATGATATTAACCCCATTATCTGGCAGCTTAGTTTATATGAATTGTACCGCTTGAATGTAGTTGAGCCATATGTCTTACCAGTTAATGAATATTTCAGCTTCAACAACACAAGAGCAAACTGATATAAACTAAATGTAAACCACTCCAAATTCAATTGCAGGAAGTACAATTTCTATATCTGGAACTCACTACCTGATTCTGTTGTCAGCTGCTCAAACCCCCACTCCTTTACCCTCAAACTATTGACCTCACCTCATCCCTAAGAGGTCTGTAAGGGAAGTGCATAAGCGCACAATCATGCCTACCATCCCTGTCCTATTGTCCCCAATTATTAGTTCCTATTTCTTGTATTTAAACTTATGTTTATTCTTGTNAATTATTAGTTCCTATTTCTTGTATTTAAACTTATGTTTATTCTTGTTTCTGTTACATTGTAAGCTTTTGACAAATACATAAATAAAAATAAATAATAAATAGGGTCACTTGCTGCATTTCTAAATTTGAGAATGAAAGATATTTTCTTCCCTGTTATCAATATTTTGCTTTGCCAGCATTATTAAGTCCCCAGACAGTGTAATTCCCCCAAAGAAAACAAATGTATTTTGTCCCTTTTCCCTCCAGAAATAAAATCTGTTTTCTATGCAAGCTGAAGTTGCATTTCTCAATGATTCCAAACATTGCATGGCCTTGTTAGATATTGCTCATGAAAACAACCTTTCCAGTGGCCTTATCATCTCTTGATTCCTAGCAAGAGGAAGTGGCAGGCTTAGAATAAGGGATCACCCACATTCATCCCTTTTCTCTTTTCCATGCCCCTAGGTTCAGGGGAAGAACTCTCATGTGGCCTGGAACTCTTTGTACTACAAGCCATTATCATATTCTGTGGTCGATCTGCAGCTGCCTTTCCAATAGGGAAAGATGCCAAAACCACATGGTTCTAGCTGAAAGGAAATGCTCAGTTGGCCAATGACAGTACAAATATAGAAGTAAAAGAATCTCTTTGTTTCTTCCCTAATACAGGTTGAGGTCAGAAAAGGCAATGAGCACACCAGTGCAGTTTCTTAGCCCAGGATCCGCCTACCATTTCGTTAGCAGTAGCCACAATATTTGTAGCTTGAGTGCTCAGCATTTTAAATGGCATTGATTTGCTGAAAATGATGTCACACAATGAAATGGATTTTCTTATCTACTGGTGTCAGCACTACAAGAAGAGAGAAACAGGGGAGAGGGAGAGAATCTTTTAACTTCCATAGTTGTAAATCACCCTGGTAGCCAAGGTATACATTGTGTCTCTGTTCCAATGAAAGGACTAAATTGCAAACAAAAGAATGAGAGACATAACGTAGATAAGGCAATACTTTTTATTGAACCAGTGTCGGTTGGCAAGAGTGTATAATAATTTCTGGTCCCGCTTAATTCCCAGCTTCTCTCAGTATTCTTTCATGTAAACTGCAATGACACTATATTGCTGTAAGGGCCAGCCTCTCTGCCCCCCCACCCCCAAATCAAAAACAAGTATAGACTCTTGAAAACTTTGTATTCTCCTCCACACTGTGTCAAGAGTCCTGGCATGAGATATGACTCCTCCCTCTGATGTCATTGAGCTGAGTCTGCTACTATAAAAAGCCAGACTCAGCTGATAACCCCAGCTTTTTGACTCAGCTCTTTGATATAGATCTAGTGTCTCTGAAGTCTTAGCTATTACAGCAGCCACTGATCTACAGAATTCAAAAATAATCAAGGAAACAACAAATGAACACCGCAGCTCCTAGGGACCCAGTAGAGCTGCGCCTACAAGGAGAACAGGGAACCACTCTCCTTTGCCGTCTAGTTTCCGCAAGGCGACCGACAGAATAAAAATGTAAGTTTGGGCTAGGATAGCTTGGTGAGCTTCCTGTGCAGTCCTCCAGTGACACATGCCCCTATTATCAATCAGGGCCTCTGAGCTGCTGTTCGGGGCCGTCCAGCTCAGCGCCTGGCAGAAGAGAGACAGAAACATAGAAGACAGGCCCTGAGTTATTTTGCCAGGTCCATAGACCACCCTTAATAGGGTCTTCTATCAGCTTCCATGCACATGGCTGTCAGCCATTTTGGGGATCAAGATCTTTTGGGCATGGACTTCCAGCTTGGGCTTCTTTGGTGATGGACTGAAATCCGCGATTGTGCGCAGTTTTGATCCATGCTCACTGCTGGAATGCCCCAAGCCACCTGGATTCAGGACTGAAGCCACCCCGTAGAGGTGGTTGAGAAGGGGGAGACCACCAGCAGGGTTGAGGAGAGCCATATCTCTCCTCCTCAGCTGGCTATTACTCCCTTTCCCAAAAGCGGTTGCAGTGGTGGTCAGAAATGGCCACCTCCAAGAAGAAACTGACCAGACAAGATTGTGCAGGAGGAACTTTAAAGGAGAAAGTTTGACTGACATTTGCTGGCCTTCACCCAATGGATCCTACCTTAGGCAGTAGGCCCGAAGATCTTAAAAACATGGTCTCAGTGGCTGTTAGGCAGGGCATCACAGAAGGGTTTCAGCAACTACTTTGCCCTCTGGGTGGAGGGGAGCAAGATTTTCTCCCATCCTTTTGTCAGGTTAACCCTCCTGTCCAGTGGGAATTTTTCAGGCCCCATGTGTTAAATTAGCATCTTCAGTAATTTGAAGGCAACCCTTTAACAGTTAAACACGTTTATTGAACATAATTGGTTACCCGTCGCTGCCATAAGTTAACAAGCTAGCGTGTGGTGGCGGGCAACAGCTGACACACCCTGACAGTCCCTTTTATATTGCAGCTATCAGACTGGCCAGCCAATGAACAACGGGCACTACTCCTGTATGAAATGCAGACTAGAAAGAGGACCACGTTGATACATAACACCCCTTTCCCCCAGCTAAAAACATGCGTACTCTCGTAAGTAGGTGGGGCATCACCTGATTCACCCTGACCTACGCGGTTCAGTTGGTAAAGTCAATGGAAGAAGTTCACTTGTAAGGCCAGCTGCCTTCTGTAGAGGCGATTCCGGGCAGGTGGATGCAGGAAGCTCTTGCTGGATTGGAGTGGCATTGGAAGGTAGGTTCTCCTAGAGGCTCAGCGGTTGTCAGCTTGGGTTCGGGATTGTCGGTTTCTACATTTGTCAGTCAGTTGCCATCTTGTCGATCATCATCAGGTTGGTGATGGATGAACCCCATCAACCTTGCAATAGATCGATTGATTGATTCAGCTGTCAGATAGCCTAACTCTATAGGACTTTGGGCCCGTGACAGCTATTATCTCCCCTGGTACCCACAAAGGGACTCCTGCAAAATTCCTTGCATAAACTGGGTCATACAATTTGAAAACCCTAAACTTGCTGGAGAAATCTAAGGGACAGGTCGGTGTAAAATTTGGATGCAGCCTGTCAAGGCTCGTCCACAAACACTGACCCATCAGGAGTTCCGCTGGGGAGCAGTTAGCGGCTGTGCTTGGTGTCAAATGCTGGATTAAAAGGTACTTGGCTAGTTTGGCATGGCAATCATCCCCCTCCATCCTCCCTAGGGTCTCTTTGGCAGACCTAATTGTCCTCCCAGCCTGGCCATTCAACACCAGGTGATAGGGTGCAGCCAAAACATGTCAGATGCCCCTTTTTGCTACGAATATTTCAAATGTATTGGGCATAAATTGGGGCCTATTATCAGAGACCAACACATCAGATAGCCCATGTGTTGCAAATAACCTGGTTAATGCCTTTATTATGGCCTCTGATGTTACCGAATGCATAAGTGTGAACTCCACCCATTTAGAATATTAATCCACAATTATTAAAAACATATGGCCCTTAAAGGGACCAGCTAAGTTGATATGTACTCTCAATGAGGGGGCTTTCGGCGATTCCCATTCAAGGGGGGTAGACCTGGCCGGTGCAGGCTTTGATAACTGAGAAGCCTGGCAGGCACTGACTGGTTCTGAGATCTCAAGGTCTAAACCAGGCCACCAAACATAGCTTCTAGCTATAGCTGTCATCTTGGCCACCCCGGGATGGCCTTCATATAGGCTTTCCAAAACTCTAGGCCTAAGTTTACTGGGAACCACCACCCTACTCCCCCATAACAGACAGCCCATCTGGGTAGATAATTCGTGTTGCTTGGCCTTGAATGAATGAATGTTTCCTCCAACGTCCCCTTGGGGGCTACTCCAGAGCTACTCTACTCCACTCTAGAGATTACCTCGTCCTTAGAGGAACAGAGAGCAATGTCATGTGCTGTAATACACAAACGGTTGTCATCAATCAAAAGGACTGTCATCGTTGTCGCGGGGTCTTTGACTGGAAGGGGGCAGCGACTCAGTGTATTGGAATTACATAACAGTTTCTGGCTCGATAGGTTAATGTATATGAATAGGCTCTAAAAACAGGAACCAACGAGTCATGTGAGGAGAAAGGAATGTAGGGATCTGCCGGTTACCTGCTAAAATTCTCAGTAAAGGTTTGTGATTGGTTATGACTTCAAAACAGTATCCGAACAGGAATTCGTGGTATTTTTTTACGGCAGCCACAATAGCGAGGGCCTCTCTGTCTAAGTGACTGTAATTCCTCTCTGTGCTCTCGAGAAATAGGTGATAGTCCTCGAGAAATAGGCGATAGGCACCTCATGACCATTAGGTAGCCTGTGCCCAAGGTCTGTGCCGATGCCAAAGGGAGAAGTGTCACACACAAGGACAATTGGAAGTTCACAGTCAAATTGAACTAAGATACTGTCAGAAGACAGTAATGCTTTGACAGCTTTGAATGAATTTGCTTCTTTGTGGCCCCAAACCCAAGGCATCTGAGCATCAAGCAGTCTGTGAAGTGGCTCAGCCATGGACGCTTTGTGTGGTAGGAAGGAACTATAAAAATTCAAGAGTCCTAAGATAGCTTGCAGCTCTGCCTTGCAGGTGGGTGTCGGGGCTTCTTTAACAGCTCTAACCTTTGATTCAGTGGGGTGGATTCCAGTAGCATCTATGCAGTACCCAAAGAAATCCACCTGTAGAATGGCAAATTTGCATTTATTTTTCTTTAGCTTTAATCCAGCCTTTTGAAAACAGACTAGCGCTGTCCTTAGATGTGTGATAAGTTCATTGTGATTGTTTGTGAAGATAAGAACATTGTCAAAATATGGGATGACGCCATCCATGCCTTGAAGAAGGAGTTCAATGATGCTCTGAGATATGCCTGGTGCAGTACTTCTGCCAAATTGTAAGCGTGTACATTTAAAGGCTCCCAGGTTAGTGACAGTAGTTTGGGCTTCGGCAGCCTCATTGTCCACGGGCAGCTGTTGATAAGCTTGGGCCATATCAAAGTTTGTGAAGACCCTTTCCTAAAGTGTGTAATAAATGTTGAATAAGTGGCACCATATAGGCATTCGGGTGTAAAGCCTTGTTCAATGTGCTCCGGTAGTCTGCGCACAGGCAAATAGAACCATCTTTCTTAAGTGGGGTCACTATAGGAGTTTCCCACTTTGAGAAATCCACAGGCTGGACGATTCTTTGTGAGATTCATTTATCTAATTCCGCATCTACTTTTGCTCACAATGCGAAGGGAACCCTCCAAGGCTTAAGTTGGATAGGTGCCACCAGAGGGTCCAAATTGAACGAGATAGGTGTGCTCACATATTTGCCCAATTTTTCACTAAATACATCAGCAAACTCATTTAATAAATTGTCTAAGTCTTGGTCCATTAAATCCCAATGCAGAGAACCAATCTAATCCCAGAAGGCTGGGCAGAGTGCCTTCCACAATAATAAGGGAAAGTCCTTGAACTTGACAGAAAATCTGCCAGACCTTAAGACAGGAATAACATTATCTCGATAGTCCTTGAGTACCTTTGGGTTTCAATTGTTTTTTAGTGATAGCAGGAACTAGGTGCTTTCTGGTGCTCCATGACACAATGGAGAGGGACGATCCTGTGTAATGTAAATTTTGTTAGAACAGAGTTTGCAAGAGTGACAGGAAGTGATTTAGAAGTGTGGCAAGCCCTGGTG
Source organism: Laticauda laticaudata (assembly GCA_004320025.1). Lineage (NCBI taxonomy): Eukaryota > Metazoa > Chordata > Lepidosauria > Squamata > Elapidae > Laticauda > Laticauda laticaudata. The sequence goes on along the minus strand of BHFT01013773.1, from coordinate 581 downwards.
ATGGTAAAACATTCTTCTAACTGGGTATATATGCACTGCTGTGGTTAGTAAGGAGGGAGTTGACCAAGATATCTTCCACTTTTACAAACCCTAGCTAAATGTCCCTTATGTAGACACTTTAAACCAGTGGTTCCCAAACTTTTTCAGTGCACTGCCCCCTTGGTGCTACAAAGTCATCCTTGGTGCCCCCCACCCAAGGGTGGGATTCAAATTTTTGTGGGCATGGCCTAATTTGAGGGTGTGGCTTGCTGGTCACATGATGGGGTAGGTGTGATTTGGTGGTCACATGACTGGGTGTGCATGGCCAGGTGATTGGCAAACCAAATACAAGTGGTCCTCACTTAATGGCCGGTTGTTTAGCAAATGTTCTAATTTATGAATGGCCTCCCCAGAGATACTTGATCCATTTTTGGAGTTTTGACACACATACACACATATACGCATACATTCCCTTCTAACCCTGCTGAAGCAGGTCACTGCACTAGAATCGGCAAAGCATCTCTGATTAGTTTCTAGCAGTGAATAAAATCTAATCAGAGATGCTTTGCCGATTCTTGTTGATTTGTTTTATTTGTATCTCT
>BHFT01013772.1:0-19303 GCA_004320025.1 Laticauda laticaudata | reverse complement strand
TCCCATTCTCCTAGTGATTGGACCAAAGTCACGCAGCTGGCTTTCGTGTCTAAGGCGGGACTAGAACTCCCATTCTATTGGTGGGTGGCCCCAAATCACCTAGCTGGCTTTCATGCCTAAGGCGGGATCAATGATTGGCCCAGTCACCCAGCTTCTGTCATTCTTGAATGAGGACGACAACTCACCATCTCCCAATGATTGTCCTGACGCCACCCAGTTGCATGACACTAGAACTCACCGTTGCCTGGCAGTTGGCCAACGTCTCCCAGATAGCTTTCATGTCTAAATGCGAATTAGAATTCCCCTGATCATTTGCCTAAAGGCACCTGCCAGTTTTCAGACCTAATGCAGTACTAGAACTCACCGTCTCCTGGTGTCTGGAACAAACTCATAACAGCCAATGTGATTGTACTTGAGAGTGATTTTGTGTGTGTGTGTTTGTGTATGTATTTAAATCTGTTCCTTCTCAACGGCTTCTCTCTTGCAGTCCGGCTACCAGGCCTCTCCCCAGACAGCACCCCGGCACCCTTTCATACAGCACCCCCAAGGTCAGCGGTTCTACCACAAGTGAGCCTGGCACAACCTCCAAGACACACAACACCCCCCACACACACAGACACCATTGGCTGCTTCAGCATCCTTCCCCGGCACGAAACACAGAAGGTCTCCCTCGATTTGAGTGTCAAATACTTTTGATTTTCTCCTTGCTGCCTTTCTCCAGAAACGTCACGTTTACACACACACACACACAAAAACACACACACACACACATATATATATATATACACAATNCAAAAACACACACACAGACACACACACACACATATATATATATATACACAATCAACAACAATGGGATTGTGACAAAATCCATTCTGCTGCTTTCGTTTTCAAGGAGGGTGGTTTATTCCAACCTCCCAGAGTTGGGGTGGTGGGAGGGAGGGTGTGCAAATGACGTTACACAATGAAGAAATCAATACCAGTTGTGTGTATATTGTGATATTATGCATTATATCCAATTTTCCTTCTGGACCTTAGGCGCTAAGGGGAAAAAATATGCCAAATTCGGCAGCTTTCTTGCAAATTGATGGGATGAAATTTCCCAAAGCGGGTTAAATTGGGTTCAAATTTCTCTTTCTCACAGAATTCTCTGGGCAATTTCCCCCCCCCNCCCCCCCCCCTTTAAACCCAGCAATTCTCAATATTGGCCTGTTTTAAAAAATGGGTGGACTTCAACTCCCAGAATCCCCCCAAGCCAGCCAGCAGATCACCTCCCATCTATCCCTCCTTTAACCCGCCTATTCATTTCACTTGTCGTGGGTTGTTTTTTTATTCTTTTCCCTTCACTTTGCTGAAGTCAAGATATATTACGTCTCCTGCATTCCCACCGTCTATTAAGAAAGTTACTTTATTTAATTTTGTAAAAAACAAAAGGAATCTAAATGTTTTATTCTTCAACCTTTGCTGGCTGGGGAATTCTGGGAGTGGGCACCCTCCCATCTTCAAGGGAGACAACGTTGATCTGGGTCATTCTTTTCATGTACCTGGAAGAATTCTATCCTAAGCCAGTCGGGTTAAAACATTCTCTGTATACCTAAAATATATTATTGTCCTAAGGTTCTAGTCCCTCAGCATATCTTCACTGCTCTTCTGTGAGCTTGTTGTTCCATTATGTCTGAAGTTGTTTTTTTAAAAGGTGGTGTGGCCTGGAACTCAACACAAAAGTTGGACGTAACCAACCTTGAATAAAGTGGAATATTCCGGTAGCTTGTGTGTGTGTGTGATTTGGACGCTGTATCTGTTCATATAACATTATAATATCTATATCTATCTATCATCTATCTATCATCTATCTATCTATCATCTATCTATCATCTATCTATCTATCTATCTATCTATCTATCTATCTATCGCTATCAATCTATCTATATATCTACTCTATCTATTTCTACATACTATGCTACCTATCTATATCTATCTATCTAGTCTATATCTTTATCTATCATCTATCTATCACTATCTATCTATATATCTATCTATCACTATCATCTATCTATGACATTCATAATGCATCTATCTATGCTATCTATTATCCTATCTATCTCATCTACTTCTAATCTATCTATCATCTATCATCTAATCATCTATACTAATCTATCTATCTATCTAATCTTAATCTATCTATCTATCCTATCTATCTATCTATCTATCTAAATGCTATCTATCTATCTATCTATCTATTTTACACAAACTCCATACAGAAGCTCTGATGATGGCAGATGAGATTCTGCTGAAACGTTGCTGCAACTTTAAAAGCACAACTACAATGACGTGGAATAATACCCGAAGGAAGATGAACAGCACACATACACACACACACACACATATATATAAAATATAATATAATAATATACCATAATATACAGTAGAATATATTATACAATATACTTATAATTTATAAGCATGTTATAGTATAATATACCACATAGAAAGATGATTCTATTCTACTATAATATACTGATTATACCACATGGAAATATAATATACTTATAATATAGAATATGTTATAATACAATATACTTATTATAACCTGGTATAATAGAATAAGTTTTCTGCATAGTAGTACAGCCATTGGCAGCTGCTTGCCAGCTTTGTTGGGCCTCCAACAAAGGAATTGCCCACCACAATTCAACAAATCTTGCTAAATAGAATAGAATTCTTTATTGGCCAAGTGCGGTTAAGCTACACAAGGAATTTGTCTCTGGTTCATAAGCTCTCATTGCCCCTATAAGCAACAAGTGATAAACCAGGATCACAATCATGAAATACAATCACCTTCTATTATAAGATACGACACTAAATGTGATATAAATGTAATACTAAATGAAGATAGGGCAGTTGGAGATAAACAAGAAAGCAGTGTGGTTTGCAAAAAAAAAAAAAATTAGGGTGCCAGGTATCATCTAAATGTTTAGCGGTGTTACCCATCCTGGGCACCTTGAAAATGGATGCAGTTCAACTCCCAGAACTCCCCGGCCATCCAAAAGTTTGCCAAAATTCAGCATGGCTAAGAATGTCAACTCCTAAAATATTTCTCTGATCTTTTTAGAGTGGCCAACAGAAAGGGAGGGGGGAAAGAGCAGTGCAGCAGCTTGGAAACCAAAATTGCATTCCATCAATACTTTTTCAAAGATAGTAACTAGGTAACTGAAGTTTCTTCTTTGCAAAATACTAACGAGCGCATGATTGATGGCTCTGGGCTATGGAGGTGTCCCATTGGAGAATATGAATTATGATACACCCAAGAGGGGTGGGGGAAAACCAGGGTCAAGGCTGACAATGAATGATGGGTCTCAAGAGTCGGCCACACCCAGGCAGGCAGTGCCAGACATGTTTTAACTCCCAATAAATCCTTTTTGGAAGTTTGGCTCGAGACTCAGGATTTAATTGCGGGGTAACTGCCGGAATCCTGACATACTGTCACTCATCATTACTTTTCATGTAATATATCGACGTAGGATTATAGGTGGATGTCAACTCCCAGAATTCCCCAGCCAGTAAGGGAATTTTGGGAGTTGGAAGTCCATGCTTATTAAAAGTTGCCCAAATGAAGAAACACTTAATTCTATTAGCTTTGGGAGGGAATTCTGGGAATTAAAATCCACATTTCTAAAGGCTGGAGAAAGACTGATGGCACGTAACAGTCCTGTGCCACTTACACAACAGCCAACATATTTAAATAATTTGAAGAGATTTGAACATTGTTTCCCATGAGTCTCCAGGATAATTCAGGTGTTTGTTTTTCCAGAAGCCGTGAAAGGGGAGCTAACCTGTATCTGGGTGGGTCCTTAGCGTGGATGATTTAGCCACCTTTTATCTTCAGCATCCTTTAGCTCAAAGGGTGGCCAACTATGGGCCCCTTTACGACCTGTGGACTTCAACTCCCAGAATTCCTGAGCCAGAGATTGTGGGAAATGATGGCCAGAGGTCATTGAAACCTGGTTGGCCAGCAAGGGAATTCTGGGAGTTGCAGTCCACAGGTTGCAAAGGGGGGCCACCCTGCTTTAACAGAGCAAGATGTTGGATTTATCCAGAAGTTGTCCCATAATGCATCTGTCGGGACAGGTAGATCCTCCTGAAGATGCCAAGATCGGGGCCTCTCTAGGACGAAGCCAGTTGTGCTCCGAAGAAACTGGCCATCGGTGGAGAACCTTGGCCACCACATCCGACGGCAACCAGGGCACCATGTTCCATCATCAGTGATGGGTTTTGTGGGCCTTCCAGCACGGATCCATTCGGACACATTGCAAAGACCGATGTTGAAGTCGCGTTCTAGAGAGAAAACTATTCATGCTCCGCATACAGGCAAGTTCCTGACTTACAACCATTCGTGCAGTGACCAAAACGAAAGGGGACTTCATGAATCCTTTCACTTAAGGACTGCCGCACCATCCAGAGTTGTGGGATCAAAATTCAAATGCTTGCCAAGTGACTCACATTTATGACAGTCGTGTGATTCCCCTCTTGTGACTTTCCTACTAGCAAAGTCATATGGGGTGGAAGCCAGCTTCACATAAGGACTGTGGGACTAACTTAAGACTACAATTCGGTTAACGACTGTGGCAAGAGAGGTTGTAAAATGGGACAAATCACCTAACAACAGTCTTGCTTAGCAGTGGAGATTTTATAGGATTGATTTCTATAGAATTTATCAGCCGTCCCATCTTACCGTCAGGTAACTCTGGGGTGGCTCTCAGCTACATATATGGCAGTCGTTAAATCGAGGACTCCCCGTAGTTGCTTCTTTGACCTCTTCTCACCTGGCAATTCCCACCCACCCCATTTCTGAAGGAGGCACATCCCCTCCTCCTCACCCCCCTTAGGTCTCTTGAGTGGACCCTCCCCCTGGCCAGGGCAAGGCTTCTCCCCTCCTTGTGAGACACCACACACGCACACAAACACAATGACACAACCAGAGCTTTTTCATATTAAACTTGGTTTTTTTTTATTGAGTTGCATTAACAAATGGGTTGGATTAACAGGGTGAGGGGGGGGGAGGGGAAGGGGGGGCACAGCTTGACCTGGGAACAGCAGAGGAGAGTAAATACGAACCAAGGAGACAGTTCAAAAGGGAGGGAGGGCGTTTCTAGTTATTTTTTGTTAAAAAAACCCACTTTCTCCCCCCCAAAATAAAAGATTCCCTAACCTGAAAACAGCCTTCTGGGCGGTTTACCCAGCGCAAAGAGGGGCAGGAGGGGGATGCTAACCCTGAAGAATGGAGGGAGGGACTCGGAGGGAGAGGGAAGGAAATCCAACATGATTGACAGGGACCAGAGTAACCCTGCCCCTATATACTCCGCCGGAGGGGGCAGGTCCCTGTCATTCCAGCCCCCCCCCAGTCTTCCTGCCCCACTGTTGCTGACAAAAGGGGGCTCCAGCAAGGAGAAGCAGGAGGGGGAGAGATTTAAGCAAGCTCAGCAACCAGAGTGGGAATTTTCCCCTTCCGCCCCCCCCAAGCCCCCCCCCCCACTTCGGGGCTTAACCTCCAAGCACAGAGAGAAGGGACCGAAACCTGTTGCAACCGCCCAGCAGACAGGTGGAAAAGGGGAGGGGGGCCACAAAAAAAATAAAAACAGCCCCCAAACAACGCCCCCAACATACATACCCCTGTCCATCCTCAAGAGAAACATTCATGGAGGAACGAAGATTTGGGAGGAAAGGTGTGGCAGCCCACCGGGGTGTTTTGCTCAGCTGGGAGGCGAGGCGGCGGAGGGATGGGAAAGGGGGCAGCTTTCACACACACACCCTCCCAAAATTCTGCCCTCTCCTCTCGAAAGGAGGATGAAAATGAGAAGGGGGGGGGAAGGAGGGGAGAACCAAAGAGACTCTCGTGATGGTTTTCTCTTTTCCTTCCTTTCCTTCCAGCAGTTAAAATATTTCTTTTTTTTTTGTCTTTTTAAGTGCAAATTTTCTCTTTGCCAGGAACACACACACACACACAAAATAAATGGTTGTAGTGTGACTAAGCACCACAGAGGAGGAGGAGAAGGGATGGGGGGAACGAAGCAGGGCAGAGGAAGGGTTCAAAACAAGGGGAAAAAAACAATAATAAGGATGAAGATGAGCTGGGGGAAGGATTGGGAAAGGGAGGGAGGGATTTTTATTTTATTTTCTTGCCTCAGTGTGTGTGTTTTTTTCCTTTTTGCTCTTTTTTTTTTAAAAGACCACAAAATAAAAAGCTTGGTTTTCTTTTGTTTTAATTCAAAAGGGAGGAACCGAGAGGATTCGAAGTGGGAGAAAGGGAAGGGGGGGGTGTTTGTTTCATTTCAAAGAAAAGGAAAGAGAAGAAGAGGAAGAAAGAGAAGACGACAAAGAAAAAAGAAAAGAGAAAAAAAAACCAAGATTTTGGGTGGTTTGGAGCCCAATCTGACAGTCTTTGTGTGGATTGTGATTCCTCTCTGGTTCATTAAAAGTTTGTTGCGGCTGTGGCTGTTACCTGCAGGGGAAGGGGGGAAAGGGGTGTTAAAAAAAAAACCGGGGGGGGGGGNACTCCAAAGGCCACCACCACCACCCCTCTTCCCCCCTTTCCCCATCTGTACCTGGACTCACCTGCGGTTCCTTTATTTAGCCATGGCTTTGATGGCGACAGCAGCTTCCTCGGTCATTGCAGACAGAACGGTGATCTGGAAAGAGGAGGAAGAGAGTAGGTTGGAAGGAGGAAAAACTTATGGGGGGCTTTGCTTTCTCCCCCAAATTCCTACCCCCCACCTCCCAAAAAGCAAGGACCTCCCTAAACCCCCACCCACCCACCTGAGGCCTGGAGGGTTAAAAATCTTCCAGGGCTGGATTTTCTCTTTCTGCTCAATTGTGGCAGCTGGAAGGAAGATGGGTGGACTACAACTCCCAGAATCCCCCAGCCTGCCGCCAGCTCCCCTCCTCATTGGAGGCTGGCTGGAGGAATTCTGGGAGTTGGAATCCACCCGCCTTCCAGCTGCCAAGGTTACTGATCGGCAGTTTTCTATGGGAGGAGACGTTGGGAAGGGGAATTTCTCGGCCCACTTTACGGTCTTTCTGGCCACTGTTTCTAAGGGCATCGCGGCCATCGTTAAGTGAGTCATAGGGTCGCTAAGGGAGTCCGGCTATCCTGTGGACTCTGTCAGAAGGCCGCAAAAGGGGTAAAATCTCATGTGACCATGGCAACCATCATAAATGAGTCGGTTCCCAGCGTCTGAGTGTAGATCTGCGGCACCATGGGGATGCCGCAATAGTTGTTAAGTGTGAACAATGGTTGTTAAGTCAAGATTTTCAGTGCTGCTGTAACTTTGGTCACTAAACAAACTACTGTAAGCCAGGGATTACCCGTGCACGTATTTTTATATAGCTAACCCTAACCCTGATATATATAAACTCGACACCCATGCTTTACTACGAAATTAGGTGGTGGAGCTTCGTTTTGGGGGAGGAAAATAAGGAAAAAAATAATTCTGCCTCTGCCTAAAAGCATCCATGGATATTCATCTGGCTATCATCCTGTCAGTAGGTGAGAGAGTTGAGGGCTGTTTGGAAACTGAAATTTGTTGTGTGAGCAAGGAGACAGCAAGGAGCCTGGGCGTGGTTTAGCTCAACTGTTCTGTACTAAAGCTGGTTGGCTGCTTATGAAACTAAAACTGAAACTCCTTTCCTCTGCTTGTGTTTTACATTTGGAAGAGATTTCTTTTCAGGTGGGGCAGGATAGTCGAACTCCTTAGCACCCGGGCATCTTAATAATAATTAATAATAAATAATAATAATTAATTAATAATAATAATAATGATGATGATGATGATGATGATATTGGAAATATTAATGTTTTGATGGTCATTTCAGAAAATCCTTTCTTAGGGAGCCTCTAGAAACCAAGAGGAACATAGGAGCCCAATTTCAAGTTTGTAGGCTTGACGGTCCTGGAGATTTTGTGATGATGCGTGAGGAGCATTTTGCTAGATAGATTAGATACAGTGTTTCTCACAAAATAAGGCCTTTTTTTTTTGACCCTTGAAAAAACGGCTAGGCCGTCTTTTCGGGGGTGACTTAATTTCCTCCCCCACCTAGAGCGCCCATAAGCACGTACCTCACCGCGAGGCCGCTTCTATCAGCCGACGAAAGCTCCCCAAAGGCAGAGTCCCCAGCCGCTTCGGGGTGAGGTGTGGTTGCCCGTGTCCCCCTCGGCCATTAGGCCGGTGTCTTTCGGGCATTGAGAGCTCCCCAAGGGCAGTCACCAAGCAGAAGCGGCCTCCGGGGTGAGGACACACACACACACTCCCCTCGCCACGAGGCCGCTTTCTACGGCCGATCGAAGTGGCTGGTGACTGCCCTTGGGAGCTTCCATCGCCCGAAAGACACGGCCTAAAAGGCGAAGGGGACACGCCCTCTGAAGCGGCTGGGGACTCTGGCCTTCGGGGAGCTTCTATTCGGCTATCGGGGTATTCTAGCCATCGGCCCCCTGCAGGGCCCTCCTCAAGGCAAGTTTTTCTCCCCACCCACCCTGCCCTTCCCCCCATTTCTCTTCACCTCATGTAATTCTAACGAACGATGTGAGAAATGGCGGGAAACGCATGGTTAAATGAGGCCTAAATTTTGGGGGCGGGGCTTGAAATTTCACCTCATGCCTAGAAATCAGGCTGGGCCTTCCTCTTGGTGGAGGCCGTATTGTTGGAGAAACACGGTAGATAGATAAGGTTAGATTAGATAAAATAGATTAGATAGATTAGATAAGATAGATAATAGAGATATATATAGATATATAAATATATGTAGATAGATATAGATAAATAAGACAGATAATAGACAGATAGAGATATAAATATGTAGATAAGATATAGATATATGTAGATAGGTAGATATGTAAATAAAATAAAACACACTAAATAAAGGAAACAAATCAAACACATCCTGGAGGGCCGCCCTTACCAGTATTTCTTCTCCGCTGTCGTATTTCTGTTCGATCTCCTTGCCCAGGTCTCCCTCAGGGAGACGCAGATCCTCCCGGACATCCCCGCTGTCCTGGAGCAGAGAAAGGTAGCCATCCTGGATCCCAATAAGCTGCAAGGGGAAGAGGAAGAGGGGGGTGAGCACAGAGGCCACCTTGCCTGGAAGGAGCTTTCAAAGGTTCCTCTCTCTTGGGAAAAGCCCCCCACCCAGCATGATTCAAACCAGCCACACTTGTCAGCCGGGGGGGGGGGGGGGGGGGAGGGAGGGAGAGGTCCTACAGTTATCTAAAACACCTTTCCTCAATTTGGCAACTTTAAGACAGGTGAACTTCAACTCCCGGAATCCCCCCAGCCGGGGTATCAGTTTCCAATTTAATTCTCATGCCATCTAGTCCACATTTAACCTGTTTATTTAATTCATCATCGGGGGGGGAGGGGGGGTTCCCCACTTTCCTGTACTCAAGATATATCACATCAATCACATTCCCACTATCTATTAAGAATGTTACCCTATCAGAAAATGGGATATACATCAGGAATCTCCAAACTTGGCCACTTTAAGACCTGTGGACTTCAACTCCCAGAATTCCCCACCTGGCTATTTTTCCCCCACTTGTCTGAAGTCAAGGTATATTCCATTGACCGCATTCCCTCCGTCTATTAAGGAAGTAACCCTGTCAGAAAATATATAATGAAGCCGGTATAGACATATTTCTTCTCCCATTAGTCTGAGTATCGGTAAAAAGATCTGCTTGGCTGTGGAAGTTCTAGGCGTTCCAAGTCAACTTGCCAAGGTGTAAAACAGCTAATCTGTGCCTTCTACCTGGCTCCCAGGATCACCTGTAGGAAAGGCCCTTCTCTGCTGGAACACCTGGTCACTGCAACACTGCCCTGCAAGGCCCAGCTGCTCCTACCCTGACCAGGTTCAAAAGTGGCCAAGAAGACCTGAGTCTGGGCTAGCGGTGTAATCTGAGAAAGCATCTCAGACAGGCCCCTCCATAGTTGCTACTGAAGTAAAGGGAGGGAGGGGTACCAGATTCTTCTGCAGTTAACTTTATAAGAAAGGCATGGACAAGTTTGGCCTCCTAGACTGGCTTATAACAGCTCCCAAATGTGTTCTGGCTTGACTGATCAATCTTCTCTGCAGTCTTTCTCCAGAAAAAGGGTGGAAAAGAGCAACCACAATGATGAGGGGACTGGACGCTAAAATAGATGAAAAATGGTTGCAGGAACTGGGCCTGGCTAGTCTAGGGAAGAGAAGAAGGATCAGGGAAGACAGGAGAGCAGCCTTCCAATATTTGAGGGGCTGCCCCAAAGAAGAAGTCAAAATATTTTTCAAAGCACCTCAAGGCAGGACAAGAAGCAATGAGCGGAAACTAATCAAGGACAGAAGCAACCTAGAACTAAGAAATTTCCTGACAGTGAGAACAATTAATATGTGGAATAACCTGCCTCCAGGAGCGGTGAATGTTCCAACACTGGAATTTTTTAAGATGATGTTGGATAACCATTTGTCTGAAGTGGTGTAGGTTTTCCTGCCTAAACCTCCAGGGGCTGAGACTAGAAGACCTCCAAGGGTCCCTTCCAATTCTGTTATTCTGATATTCTGACCAATTGCTACCCTCCCTATGACAATGGAGACATCATAAGCTCTCCAACCTGTGGAGAAGCCACCTCCCCAAGGAAGGGCAATGTGGCCTCAAACCCACAACGATACAATAATGAAGGCAATTTGACCCTTGTACTACACTGCCCAGAGACGTGTTCGTGAAATGGGCATGTTTTTGTAAATTTGATAACCAAACCCACAGACCACTTGCTGACCGCAAGCCCCCCCCAACCAGGCCTACCTGGAAGTCATTTCTCTTGATGTTGGGCACGTCCATGTTGTGAGTGGAAGGGCAGATATCTTCGTATTTTTTCCCAGTGAAGATGTCTATGCCGACGAGATGCACCTAGGAGTGCAGCAGAGGGAGAGAATGGCCTAAACACGATGTGAGGAGGAGGAGGAGGAGGAGTATCACGACGACTGTGGGGTCCTTGGTGCTCTCTGAGCTTGATGGTTTTCTTGCAGACATTTTGTGACCCAACTAGGGAACATCGTTAGTGCTAGAAGGGAGGAGGGTTTGCAGAGGAGGAGGAGGAAGTAGCAGCCCTGCCTGGCAAAACAGCTCAAGGGAGCCCTTTTCCAACAGCAGGACACTCCATGTCTGCTGCCCTGCTCCGATCTTCTCCTCCACCCCACCCCAAAGGGCTGGCGGGGGCTTTTCCTCCTCCCTGGGGGGGGGGAGCCTCTCCATTCCCAGGAACTTCATCCCACCTCCGCACCCCCTTCCTTTCGTCCGCACATCTTAAAATGTTGATGAGGTTGGGAAATATGTGTCTGGGGCCATCTTGCCTACCACCCCAAAATAGGATTGGGTGTGTGTGTGAGAGAGAGCCTGCAGCCCAGACAGCGTCCTGGGGGGGGGGGGGTGTTGCATGTTATGCCCTTTCCTGCCCATTTGTTAAGCAAGTCGCTGCTAAATTGCTAAACTATCAGCATAGTCATTAAACGGATCTGGCTTTCCCCATCAGGTCGCCAGGACACTGCGACCATCATAAAGGTCAAGTACCTGAAGGTAAATCATCTCTCCATGGGGGACGCTGCAATGGTCATTAAGTGTGTTTAAGCGGTCCCAAGTCATTTTTTTCTGTGCCATCGTTAACTTTGAGCTGTCGCTAAACAAACGATTGTAAGTCAAGGACTACCTGGATATCTCTAGCATTGAAGGTGGGCCAAATGTGGCTTCTGGTCTCCGGAGAGACTCTTTGTTGGAATAATCCTTGACTTGTTTAGTGACTCTGGCACTGGCAAAACTGACTTATGACCCGTTTTTTCACACTTAACCGTTGTAGTCACAAAAAACCTGCCCACCCAATTAGTTGTTCAGTGGATTACAGGTAGTTCTTAACTTATGATGACATATTCAGCCCAATCTTTCCGAGGCTGTGCAAAGAGAATTGAATTTGGCCCTGTTTTGACAGCCTTCCTTGCCACGGTTGTTAACACGAATCCCTGCTGTTGTTAAATGAGACACATGGTTAAGTGAATCCTGCTTCCCCCTCCTCCCCATTGGCTTGGCAGAAGGTTGCAAGAGAGGATCATGCGACCGTGGGACACTGTGACCATTGTAAAGGTAAGTTGGCTGTGCCAAGCGTCCGAATTTTTGATCCTGTGACTATGGAGACAGTGTGATGGTCATTAAGTGTGACCAAACAGTCATAAGTCATGCTTCCCCCCAAAAAAAATACTTGGAACGAATTGTCTAGGGCTATCATGGATCACCCAGGCCAGGAAGATTAATGATGAAGAGACAGGTAACTTTGAATGGCTCCATTCTGATCCATTCTGATGTACCAAACTCTTGTACCCAACATCCCATCATCAGAACTTCATGGGGGAACTGGGGAAGATTTTTTTTTTTAATTTTCCTTGCAGAATACAGCAATTTTGTTTTTTGTTTTTTTGTGCTAACCGCATGTTGACCTGAGCCAATGTAGCCAGCTCCATAAAGCAAAGGAAGGCTCAGGGTTGAACTGGTTTTTTGGGGGAGAAGAGGAGTGTCCTTGATGGTCTCGCCAAGCTTAGTGGTTTGCTTGCAGGCGTTTCATGACCCAGCTAGGGAACATCACCCGTGCTGGTTAACCCCCCATTTCCTGTTCTAGCACTGATGATGTAACCTAGTTGGGTCATGAAATGCCTGCAAGAAAACAAGCAAGCTCAGAGAGCACCAAGGACCCCATCGTCTTCCACCTCCTCCCTACCAGCATGGAGAGTGTTGCCTAGTTGGGTCATGAAATGTCTACAAGAAATGTATAGAAAGCCCCAAGGAAGTAAATAATAATAACAATAATAATCTTGCTCGATACCTGGTGGCAGCCAGTATCAACCAACAGCACCAGTGAATGATATTTGTGATATATTTTAAAATGTTCAGTTGAGTAAAATGAAATGTTGAGTTTCATTTTAATAAAAATGATAATTATGATTATTTAGAAATAATTTTAAGAAGATACTTGGTTGATAGCTAGGATGCTGGCAGCAACCCGTATCAACCACCAGCGCCAGTCAATATTTGTGACACATTTTAAAATGTTCAGTTGACTGAGTTTCATGTTTAATGAATAAAAGAAATTAACAATAACAACAACAACAATAATAATTCCTCTTCTTCTTCTCTGCCAATTCCACTCTATCATCATGGATGATATTACTTACTTGGGTCATGAAATGTCTACAAGAAATGGGTAGAAAGCCCCAAGGACCCCATAAAAAAGGACCCTCCTCTTTTCTCTTTCTCTCTGTAAACCCCACTCCTTAACGCTGATGATGTTCCCTAGTTGGGTCATGGGATGTCTGCAAGAAAACCAACCCGGCTCAGAGAGCACCAAGGACCCCACAGTTGTTGTTCCTCCCTTCTAGCACTGATGATGTTCCCCAGTTGGGTCATGAAACGTCTGCAAGGAAAAATGAAGGTCAGAGACCCATGATGCTGGTCATTCTCTTCTATCTGGCCAGCTGTACAATGGGACCTACACAACACACATACACACACCCAAAGCAACAAGGAAAAAACCCCGCTCGACACCTGTCGGGCAGACGCAAACCCACACACCACTGGGAGTTTCCCCAAGATATCCTCCCTTCCCTCCTGCCACAGATGACACAGACAGAGACACACACCCCTGCCCCTTACTTTGGCGTGGCCGTGCTTGCCCGTCTTTGAAGTGGACATCTCCACAATCTTGCAAGGACGCCCCTTGAGCACCACAAAGCCGTTCTTCCGGAGGGCGGAGCACTGCATGGGGAAGGTGGCGGAGGCGCCGGCATCGCCTGTCTCGAAGTCCAGGTCATCAGCCATGGTGGATCAGGTGTTGTGGAAACCGCTGGGGGAGAAAGAGGAGGAAGAGGAGAGAAAGGTTAGGATGGAAGTGGGCAGAAAATGTGCCCACGCATTGGCTGAATGGGCAAGCTTGGAAGAAGGGAAACAAATCCTGCCGGAGGGAGAATGCAACTCTCATGGCCTCTACACGCCCATGTAGTTTCCACAGCCGCTGGTTGGCACATGGCAAGCACACCTGTTGCTCCCAGAGCTGGGAAAAGACAGGATAGTGCATTGAAACGGATTAAAGCAGGGGGGTCTCCAACCCTGGCAGCTTTTAAGACTGGCGGACTTTGACTCCCAGAATTCCCCAGCCGGCTTCGCTAAAACTTCCACTCTCTCTGCCTGCTTCCTCTCTTGTCATCCCTTCCTCTGCAATCTCTCTGCTCTAGGAAGTAGAAAAAAGAGCTATGGTTGAATGGAGGATTCTGGGAGTTAAAAGTCCACCCGTTTTAAGTGGCCAAGGTTGGAGACCCCTGGATTAAAGGGCCTTGGTAAGCTTAACTGTATCATGAATGGTTGAGGGAATGGGGTGCATCTTAGACTAACTGAGAAGGACCAAGGAGGGACGGGATAGCAGTGTTCAAGTATTTGAGGGATTGCCACAATGAGGAGGGGGTCCACCTTATTCCCCAAAGCAGGACGAGAAAGGGATGCGTAGAAACTAATCAAGGAGAGAAGCAACCTGGAATTAAGGAGAAATTTCCTAACAGCAAGAACAATTAAGCAGGGGAACAACTTGCCACCAGAAGTTGTGGATGCTCCATCACTGGTCGATTTTTGGTTTTTAAGAGTCACTTGTTTATTTACATTTATAGCCATTCTAATCAGTGTTTTATATCACATTTATCAATTGTATTGTGATTAACATTGTCTTTCAAAATTGTATTTCATATTCTTTCCTACTCTAACTCATTATCAATTATAATATAAATACGATATGTATGATAGTTACTATGTGCACAAGATATATGTACCCAACCGACACATTGTTGAACAGAAAGGCACTTGTCTGAGAATGTATAGGTTCTCCGCTTGAGCAGGAGGCTGGACTAGAAGACCTCCAAGGTCCCTTCCAGCTCTATTCTGATTGAAGTATTTGAGGAGCTGCCCCAAAGAAGGGGGGGTCAATTTATTCTCCAAAGCCCCGGAAGGCAGGAGAAGCAACTGATGGAAACTCATCCAGGAGAGAAGCAACCTGGAATTCAGAAGGAATTTCCAAGCAATTAAATCAGTGGAACAGCTTCCCTCCAGACATTGTGGGGGCTCCAATCAATGGAAATTTTCAAGAAAAAGACTAGACAGCTGTTTGTCCAGAATGGTACCATAGAGTCTCCTGCCTTGGCCTGGGCTGGACTAGAGGACCTCCGAAGTTCCTTCCAGCCCTATCATTCTATGTTCTACATCCATGCAACGTCTTTTAAAAAGGCTTCGTGCCAAGGGCCATTGAAATCTCTCATGAACTGTCCAAATTTAAGCACTGTCAAAAACACAAGACCCAAAACATTCCAGCCAACTGACTCAGCCATATTTGGTTCACAACCCTTTCAATCCAAAGCATACAAGCTCCTACTATCTTCTGAGACAGGGGTGTCCAATCTTGGCCACTTTCAAGTCTTGTGGGCTTCAACTCCCCAGAATTGCTGGCTGGGGAATTCTGGGAGTTGAAGTCCACAGGACTTAAAAGTGGCCAAAAGTTGGACACCTCTGTTCGAAGGAGCAGAAGTTGCCTTCAGAAGTTGTGGGAGGCTTTCAAGAAGACACTGGACTGCCATTTGTCAGAAATTGGTGTAGGGTCTCCTACTTGGGTGGGGAGGGGTTGGACTAGATGACCTGCAAGGTCCCTCCCAATTCTGTTGATTTGTTACATCTGAAATCCTGCCCACACAGCTGATGCTGGGCTATTTGGGGTAAGGGGCAGGGAGAGCATGTTGCCTTAAGACAGAGTCTCCAAACTTGGCAACTTTAGGACTTGTGGACTTCAACTCCCAGAATTCCCCTGCCAGCTATTCTGGGAGTTGAAGTCCACAAGTCTTAAAGTTGCCAAGTTTGGGGACTCTGCCTTAAATAGATCTCCTAGCATGCTTCTAGAATGGGAGCTATGGAAGCAAGAGACAAAACAAGAGCCCAAATTTGAGTCGAGGTAAATTTTTAGCACTGCCTCTCATTTTTAACCCATGCAAAGGAAGAGGCCAAGATAAACAGCTAAATTAATTTGACATGTTTTTAGTCGAGCAAAACCAGCGCCCAAAAATGAATGTCTTCTCCTAAAAACTTTCTTTTTCCAGCACTACCGATCATTTTCAGGACTTTCCCGGTGGTTCCCCCTCCAAGCCATCACATTACTACTGCATTTTTTTTAAAAAAACAAATCCACTAAAAAAGCCACACAGGCAGTCCTCGACTTACGACAATGGAGACCCAAATTTCTGTTCTTAAAAGCGAGGCATTTAATTGAGTTTTGCCCCGTTGTACAACCTTCCTCCCAATTTTTATAGATCCATATACACATATGTACAGGTAATCCTCAAGCACACAACATTTCTGTTAAGTGAAACATTGTTAGGTTTTACCCCAATTTTATTACCTTTCTTGCCACTGTGGTTAAGTTTAGTCACACAATCGTTAAGTGAATCTGGCATTGATTTTGCCTCTCAGAAGGTCACAAAAGGGGAATCACATGACCGACCCCAGGACAGCAGTCAGTGGTGCCAAGAGGCTTGAATTCTGATTACAGGGATGCCGCAACAGTCGTTAAGTGTAAAAAATGGTCATAAGTCACAAGTTTTTTTGGTGCTGTTCTTAAACATTTGACCAGTCACTAAATGTACCTTACTGTAAGGTTGGGGACTACCTGTAGTGCAGCTGCCTTTTGAAAAAGCACCTTGGAGCCAAGTACCACCAGGGTGAAATGAAAATCTCTCTCTTGACATTTGTCTACTAACTTTCTTTGGCCTGCAAGTTTGTCCATTCACACAGCAATAAGCCTGCAGAAGTTTGCTTCGCATGCCGACCTGAGCCCAAGATTTAGCCAAGGCGACTTAGACCACACCTTCTGCTGGCATAGATCCTCCTTGCTCTATTTTGGGATCTCCTGTTCTTTACAGCTTCCAAGGCCCAGGGATCATATACGTCTCAAGGCCCAGAATGAATCCAAAGGAGCAACTTCAGTCAAGATAGTCTTCCAAAAGGTGCAGTTTTAAAATCTGATACTGCCAGATTTTGGGGGGAGGAGGAGGAGGAAGCCAACTAGATTTGAGAAAAAGCTCATTTTTGGAGTCAGCCTTTGTTTGTTTGTTTTTTTAAAAAAAAAACTTCTAACTTAGGTTCAGCAAAAAACGAGACTTTACACTCCAAAGAGCTCATTCACTCATTCCCAAAAAAGAAAAAAAAAATCCACCTTGCCAACATGCAAATCGGGAAATTCCTTCGTGGAGCAAACAATCTTCCCTTGAGGCTTTAAAGGCCTAAATCTATTACACGGATGGTAGAAGCTCCCCCCATTCCCCCAGCACCCCATCTTCCCACATGTTTGTGGTGAATAAAAGCAGACCTGTCCTTCTGCAAAGGAAGAACTGAACCCCAGGCATATTCTCTGACCCACTCTTCCTCCCAAGGCAGATCTCCAGGACCCGCTTGCCCTCCGGAGTGGGCTGTTGCTCTCAAGAGGGGTACACAAAAAGAGGGGCAGGGGGGCTCTCCAAGGGAAGGCCAGCCCTCCCTAACATACATCAGAGCTGGAAAAACCCGCTTCTCTTCCTGGGGAGGCAGCCTAGCGTTAAGACAAAGCCCCAGACACAGCTGCTGCTGGCTCCTTCCACACACACACCCCTCACCTGCCATGCCAAGGAGCCCACCACCACCACCACGACTGATCATTAGCCCACCCACCTCCCTGCAAGAGAGCAACCGGGAGTCTCCTTTCCCATTGCCAACCTGTCTGGGTCATCAACTAACCGTCGCAGACTGACAGCGGCTCCTCGAAAGGCCCGTAAGCAGTGGTGGTGGCAGCAGTTGGGGACACCAGGGAGGCCCGGCGACTGCTGCCACTGCTGCGGCTACCACGTGCTATCTTATGTGCTGCTGCCGAGGAGCCAAAAAGAAAGGAAGGAGGAGGAGGGAGCTGGCTGAAGGAGGCAGGAAGTTTGCACCCACTTTGCTAGAACATAAGAATCAGGCAGCCCCTCCGGCCACCATGGAGCCTCCCCTCGGCTCTTGCCAACCCCAAGCATGATTCAGCTAAGCTGCCACTGCGGAGAGACAGGCTCCATGCCATGTGATCAGCTTTGGGGGGGGGGGGNTGATCAGCTGGGGGGGGGGGGGAAGGAAGGGAGCAGCTACTTTTAGGAGGGACACCCCCTTGCTTTCAATCTTGTTCCAAGCTGCTATGTCCCCAATTCTTAGGGGTGATTGTTTCCCTTAAGAGAGACTTTTGCACAGGGGTTCCCCACACACACAGACTCCTGGCATCTGAACAGATTCTCCCGTGCCTAAAAGCATGCTCTGAGTTCAAATCCAGCCTGAGGTCTCTGCTTCCCCCCCCCTTCAAATGGCCTCAAGGCCATCTATCCGGGGAGAAAGGAAAGCCACTGACATGGCTGCCCATAAGCAAACCCCAAACCCACCACCCCCAAAGTGGGCTATCATGCAAGCAAAAGTTGACCCCCCCCCCCTTTTCAGGTTGCTCAATCACATTCCTCACCTTCTCTTGGTAGCAATCTAGGTAACTGGCATCAGGAAGGCAAACTCTGCCAATGTCGCACACGGAACAAACTCCCATCCAGGGGGAATCCCATGGGAGAGGGGGCAGACAAGCCTAGTTTCAACATTTAAAATTGGGGTGGCCAAGCTTGGCTACTTTTTAAGACTTGCAAGACTTCAACTCCGAGAATTCCCTAGCTGACTATACTGGCTGGGGAATTCTGGGAACTGAAGTCCACAAGCCTTAACAGCTGCTAAGGAAGGACCTGGCTGGTGAGTCCTGGGAGTTGAAGTCCCATTGATCTTAAAAGTAACCAAGCTCAGCCACCCTTGATTGAAAACCCATCATCTAGGGGATAAAAAGTTCAAATCCAGCTGTTGCCCTTTTGGGGGGGGGGGGTCATTTTCACAAGCCTTTCTTTTTTCTGCCGCCGCCCAGCCAAGCCATTGCAAGTTGTTTCGTTTCCATCCACCCTCTGCATTTCCATTCCCACCCCAAAAAGTCACCCCCCCCAGAGTGGCTTGACTCCCCAAGTTGCACAAGAAAAAGAAAAGCCGCCTTCCCAAATATGCAAAGCCCCCCCCAAAAAACCTTGGGTTCCCTCACCCCCAAATAAGGGAGAGGGGCTTGGAGGGCCTTCCCTTTAAAAGGCAATGTGTTTTTTCTCTCTCCCCCCCCCAAAAAAAGACTGAGGTCACACAAATAGG
>BHFT01013771.1:0-24597 GCA_004320025.1 Laticauda laticaudata | reverse complement strand
TATATATATATATATATATATATATATATATGTATATATATATGTATATATATATGAAAAATAAATAAGTAAACATAAAATAAGTAAGTAAAAAGCAACAGGCAACAGGTTAGCCCAAATATTATACTAGTCTTCAAAACCCTGTGTTTGTATTTAACACATATAAAGTCCACAAATGTCTTCCAGACTCTTTTAAAGGTGCCTAGTCTATTATCTCTAATCAACACTGTTAATTGTGCCACCTCTGAGGTAAAATTATTATTTTTTTGTTCTTGTAATCAGTTTTTAAGGCCTCTTCTCTTATTCAGTACTCTCAGTTGCTTGAGGACTTCACTTATATAAATTATTTCAACATGCCCTTCAATCCCTTTATCTGGTTGAAAGAAGTAAAACAGTTTTTCTTTTATTCTGGTTTCTAGTCTCATAATAACTTGATATTTTCCTTTCTCCTTTCAATGTTAGGCAAGCTGCTTGAACTCTGCCTGATCTTGTTAAGTACCTGAAAAGAACATCTAAGCAGAAAGCAAAAATTCTACTCAGGCAAGTAAACAAAGACAAAAATACAGTATTAGGTTCTTTCCTTCATTCTGGATACAAAGGCAGAGTTTGTAATTGCTTTAAACCATAATATAAGTAAATTTGATTTTGGTTTGGTATATCGTCTGACTTGCCAATTGTAGTTTATCAATCATGTTTTATTAAATCATTGCTTAGCAACTTTACACAGAATTCATCAGTTGATATTCTATACCAGGGAACAACATTGGTTGTTTTATGCATGAATACGGACAATATGTTTTGTTCAACAAATGCTGTTTTTTTTAAAAAAAAAATGTTTTAAAAAACTGTTTTTAGCATTATATGTGCATACAATCTCAATGATATAACTTCAAGATGTTCTCAAGTCTCCAACATTTGCATGGAAAATATTTAGAGGAGGAATAATTGCATATAGTAAAATCTGGCATTTAATGAGAAACCAGGATCAAGACTTGTGAGCAAAGAAATTGTCAAGCGCTGGGGAAATCAGGAGATTCAGGCAGTTTAAATAAGTATAAAGATTTATTGCAAGCTTAAGCTCACTATAAGAATCTGAAATACTAAAGGTCAAATGAAATTTGTAGGAGTTAAGAAAGGAATTCAAGGTGGGCTCTTGTGGACATGCAGGGAATTATGACTGACGAAGTGTTTGATCCCTCCATTGGGCTCAACCCGGTCAGCTCCGACATAAATATATAATATTTCAGTCTAAATGTCTTTATCTTACTTCTTCCCATGCATTCAAGTTAATACATTT
The DNA here is from genome assembly GCA_004320025.1 of Laticauda laticaudata. Lineage (NCBI taxonomy): Eukaryota > Metazoa > Chordata > Lepidosauria > Squamata > Elapidae > Laticauda > Laticauda laticaudata. The sequence goes on along the minus strand of BHFT01013771.1, from coordinate 23,300 downwards.
GGATTTATATTGTTTTGTTCCTAACCTTGCCTTACTTCAAGACATCTATTATTTAAAATTTGAGCAAACTTGGAGTTCGTCTTATGTATGCAATTGGTTCTCTCCCTCTCTCTCTCTCTCCCCCCCCCCTGTGTGTGTATGTGTGAATGATGGATGGGGGTGNCCCCCCCCCTGTGTGTGTATGTGTGAATGATGGATGGGGGTGGTGGAATATAGAGGATATAATTCTGTCATCTATCTATCGATTGATCTATCGATCTATCTATCCATCCATCCATCCCATCCACCCATCTAATTTATAATGAGATTGAAGAACTGGGCAGGTGAGAATTTACAAAACAGTTTGCTTGAGATTTTTTTGCTGATCCTAATCTGTTGACATTTTAATAAGTTCAGAACTGAATCTTCAGGATAACCATAACTTTATTATTATTTCATTTAGAAATGCACAGTCCAAGGGATGGGTTTCTACCAGTTCTATCCACCTCTGTAGAAACAGTAGCACTGAAGAACAGCAGACAAAGAACTAGTTCTATGTCTGCTGATGTTTTTGCCCACCAGTCCAGCCGAGCTCTTACCTGACCTTTATTTCCTGATTTTTTCAACTTTAGCTGCTGTGTGAGGCACAAGCTGCAGTTTAAAAAGCAGGAAAAAAGGGCTTTTTGAAAGGTTGCTTCTCTGCACGCAGCATGCTGATGACGATTTACAGGCGCGCAACAGCAGCATGCAGGGAAGCACATCGTAAATCACTGGACCTCATAAATGACTGAACTGGTCGTTAACATTGTCAGATCCCACCCCTGCACGGTCCCATACATCAAAAACAATGTTGTTGATGATTCATGGCAATAAAAGGATTCAATTTCATTTCTCAAGAATCTGTATTACAGAAAAAAGATGTATCAGAATACAATGAGGAATCCACTCTAGACTGAAATCAGATATATAAAATGGATTTGGATTATTTTGTAATCTTAAACAGCCTATTAAAAATTGAAATAAGTACTGGGATGTGCACAGTGATTGCAATTTTTCTTGACAAGACATTTCATACCATGAAACCAACATTATTTATCATATTGTAAATCATCACAGGGAAGTCTTATCCCTCTATTCCATAAGCTAGAAGAAGCTTATTACCAATTCAACTGCTGGAAAAGATTTAAATATGATACAAAGCAATGTAGTCACATTATTTTTAGAAGTTAGTGGCCATAAGTTTTGGAGGGGTGGTTTGTAAAAGGCTTTGCTGAAGCAAAGTATCTCTTTGAAATTTGGATGGGCAGGTTAAATACAGATTCAATTATTAGCTGGGCTCTCAGAAGATATAGTGTGACGTGTTGTATTCTAACTCAATACAATGTGTGAACTCAGACATTGTGCTTTGTAAACAATTTGAATTTGATATGATGAACAGATTAGAATATCTGAACTCTGCTAAGGTAGACCATTACCAATCGTTTACTCTATCATTGTACAGAAAATTAGATGGAGGTGCCCATGGTATTACTAGAAGTTAAGATTGTGTCAGAGACTTAAGTTATTTTTTATTCATACTTTAAGACAGGGGGCCCCAACCCCCCAGCCTGTGGCTCACTATCAGGCCTTGATCTTTTCAGAATTGGGCCATGGAAGTGCATATATATGCATCCCCATTTGTGTGAGCAGCAAGCAACCACATGTGCACATGGCTCTATTTGTGTGAGTGGCGGGCATGTATGTCCACTGTTCACACAAATGGAGCTGCGTGTCTGTGCACTTACTCACTGCGCATGCAGGACGTTCCCCTCTCCCCCATCGCCAGTCTGCAAAGTTAAACATGTTAGGGAAATGTGTATTAATAAACCAGAAGCATTGAAATGCTCCCTATGTACTACCACTGATTAGCTCAAAAAGGATCAAAAAAGCCTTAAAAGGTCTGTGGGAATTTCATAAAGCTTTGAAAGGTCTATGGGAATTTCATAAAGCTTTGAAAGCTCTATGGGAATTTCATAAAGAATTATGAAACCAAATGACACTTAGCCAGTTAGAAGAGATTACAACCAAAGATCATTTGTAACTATTTGGTCTTTCTGTAGTGTAGAGGTTTTTCAGATCTGTGTATTTACAGATGTATTCTCTCTCATGTATCTTTCTTCTTGAAGCAACTACACTGACAACTTAAAGAGAAGATCAATAGCAAGCTACCAAAAGAATTATTAATCTTTTTTATTATTATAATGCTTTGTACAGTATAAAAAGAACCTGAGAATCAAATTAATAGCGTTCAAGTATTTTAGGTAGTACTAAAAATTAGAATGAATTCATAATATGGCTATTACTGTTACAGTTTTGTAACTAGTTATGTAGCAATTTGTACACAAGTCTTTCCCAATAGTGTACATTTTTCTTTCAAAATCAGCTGCTGCCATCTGGTGCGCATATGCTGGAGCTACACAATAACTTACACAGATATTTAAAGTCCTTTCAATAATAAGTAAAAATGTCCTATGGACATATACTTCTTTCAGAAGCAGCAAAAGTGTAAAGACAATGGAGCTAATGGATTCAAGTCTGCTTCTTTCTTCTTCTTTTGACTGCACACAAGGAAAGCAGCAAAAGTCCTTCTTTCTGCTTTCATCCTGCTCCAAAAGGTTGCACCGGTACGACAAGTCTCACAAAGACTCATTTCTGGTGCAGTTTGGGGGAGAGAAAGAAAGACTTCTGCTGCTTCTGCTGCTTTCTTGCATGAACGGTTTTCAGAAAGAGAGGGAGGGAGGGAGAGAGAGAGAGGGAGGGAGGGAGAGAGAAAGAGAGAGAGAGGGAGGGGTCTGAGAATGGAGCTGGAGATGGTATCTTGCAATCCCAAATAAAGAATGATTGACTGGTAGGAAACAGGGTGGGGAATTTTCCTGCAGACTTTATGGGGGATTTTTCCAGGATCTCTGGTCCCCAGGATTTAAAATTGTGACTTTGGTGGTCCCTGAGGTCTAAAAGGTTGGCAACCCCTGGTCTAAAGGGCCAATATTTTGATGGCTTGTGAGTACATCATTTTTGTGAATGTGATGCTCACAGTCACTCAGGCTTTAGTTACTTCCTGACAGGATTACTGCAATATGCTTTATGTGAGATTGTGCTTGAAAAACACTCAGAAACTTCAACTGGTACACAATATATCGGCACATGCAGTTTTGGACACACCAAGTCTTCCTTGCTTTACATCTCTGCCTCGACAGACTCCCATGTATTTATATTTATTTATTAAATTTATATGCCATCCATCTCACTACTCAAAGTAACTCTTTGGCATGAGCTGCAATTCAAGGTGCTGATAATTACTTTGAAAACCAGCATGAGACAGGTTACTAAATATTCTTGCACTAAAAATAAAACGTTATCTCAAAGAATCCTTAATTGTGCTACTGTGACAACAAATCACCATTTGCCTGCATTTTATGATCTCCAAGTTAGAACTAAGCCTCCTTCAATGCTTCCTTCAAGTCCTGTGGCTGCTAGGCATCAGTTTTCCATGTCCAGTTAAAGTCCTCTCTGTCTACTTGGGGTCGGACCTCCAAGGTCCCTTCCTGCCTATGATTCTAGTCTATTCTGAAATATCTCCAGGGGTGGGATGCTGCCAGTATAACAACTGGTTCAGTGATTGTGCATGCATACACTGTGCGTGTGTGAACAGTACTGTTACTGTGTGAACAGTAACAGAATCCTTGCCTGCTATGTTACTTTGGGGGGGTAACACAGCTGAGAAGTGGCAATCTGCTCTTCTGCACTGATCAGCTGGGACAATAAAGATCAGCAAAGCACAGGGGCAGGTGGATGGGCCCACATAATCATCAGAGTGAACCAATTCGCTCCCAGCTGATCTTTGGAGGTAGGGGTTCGCCCAAACTGGTCCGAACCGGCAGAATCCCACCCCTGAATATTTCCACTAGGTGGCTTTTAAGTTTGCTTCTGGGATCATTTGATGGACTGATGCTCCTAGAACTGTCAGGAATTAGGATCTGCCCTTTGTTTATGAGGAGATATTATGTAGGTCTTAATTTTTTGCAGCTGCCAGTCCTCTGGATTGGGTAATAGAAAAAGGAGTGTTGAATGTCTTGATGGAGATTTGAAATGCAATTACAATAGACTGGGTTGTTTTCTAGAGCAAGGCCTGTTCTATTCCCAATGGGTGCAGAAGGATACAGGAAGTTCTAGACTTACCACAATTCAGCCCAAAATCTCTGTTGTTAAATAAGACATTTGTTCAGTGAGTTTTGCCCCATTTTACAACCTTTCTTACCAGAGTTGTTAAGTGAATCCCTGTGTCAGTGATTCACCACCCAGCGTGAAGCCCAACTTATGATTTAATTATGTTGCTGACCTGCTACATTTGTCACGGCCCACAGGACTTCTAATTGGTCCAAAGGCTGTTCGGGCCGCCATTCGGACGATTGCTGGTTGTCAAGTGGCAGCGCGTGACGAACTCCAGCTGGGCAGGGGCTTTCTTCATTGGGTGCACAGTGCAAACTGTTTTGAACGTTGTTGAGGGGTGGCTGTTTCATCAGGCATGTAGTGGTGATTGGTCTCCAGGTGGAGAAAAGGCTGTTTGAGAGATCGCTATTTGAAAGCTGTTGGAGGGTGGCTGCTGACTCGGGGAGGAGTGCTGCAGGGGTGGTGTTGGTGTTGGGTTGCACGCATAGGGAGTGGAATGGGAGGAGTTGCGATTAGGCCTGCGGGGAGGAGGTGTGGGGAATTAGCCAGGCGGGCAGATGCTAGGTTAATTAGGAAGGGGGGGTATGTAGATAAGAGGTGCTCAGAGGCAGTTGCTCTCAGCACTGGCTTTATACAGATCTTTTTCTTGTTGCCTATATGGATGGGATGCATTTGCAATACCGTATATACTCGCATATTAGCCGATCTCGCATATAAGCCGACCCTTAAAAAACTGCCCCAAAATGAGGAATTTTGCAAAAACTCGCATATAAGCCGAACCCCCAATTCCATGGTACGTTGTTTGGGCTAATAACAAAACAGTATCAATATGCAATGCACTAATTAAGGTTCATTATCAAAGCATTTGTGTAGGAAACAATATTAAGTTAATTACCCGGTATGTAAAGAATCTGATGTTGCACGTGACGATCACAAACACGAAAGCGGTCACGTGAATGACGAACCAATCACAGCGTGTTATGATCAGGCGATAGAAAAAGCAAAATGGAGGCGCCCAGAGTAAAAAAATGTGCTGTATGTATATATGACTGTATGGTAATATCGATGATATTGCGTGATCTGAGAAGTGGCGTCATGTCAGTTCGTTTGTGTGAGATCAGATTTATGCGCGTATAAGCCGACCCCCTAATTTGATAAAATAAAATTTGAGTTTTAGAGTCGGCTTATATGCAAGTATATCCGGTAAATTGTTATCTTACCTGATGACAGTGAGCAATGTGGTTTGTTAATAAAATTCCTAATTGCCCAGGAAGGCTGACACACTGCAGTTATTAAGTTAGTAGCACAGTTCTTAAGTAAGTGAATCTGGCTTCCCCACTGACTTTGCTTGTCAGATGGTTGCAAAAGGGAATCACAGCAACAATCCTAAGTATGAACCAATTGCCAAGCACCTAAATTTCGATCTCATGATCAGGGGAAGGCTACAAAGGTCATGTGAAAAATAGTCATAAATCACTTTTTTTAATGCTGTTGTAATTTTGAACAGACACTGAGTGAACTGTTGTAAGCCGAGTATTACCTGTGCTGTTTGGCTTTAACTCTGATTTAGGTCTTAACCATTTTTTAAAAATTCCTTACTACTAGAGCATCAGCACAATATCTAAGTTTGCCAAAGCTAGCTAATAATGACAGCATGAGGAATATTTAAGTCAAGTTGTAAATCAAGGATTACCTACAGCAGGTGTAATGAGGGAATTACCAGCTGATGGCTGGGCTGGGACGTATGGTTGATTGTTGAATATTTGACTGGTTAAATGGTGCTCAGATACGGGTGATATGGGAATGAAGACTGATGGCAGAGAGAAGTCAAACAGTTGTTATGTGTAAGGGAACACAAAAAAGGTAGGCCCCAACATTTTTGTTACCTTACCTTACAACCACAATTGAGCCCAAAATTTGGATTGCTACGCAAAACAATTGAGTAAGCTGTGCTTTATTTTAGGATGTTTTTCCAAGGTTGTTAAGTGAATCATGCAGTCATTAGGTGAATCTGGATTCCCCCATTGCTTTTTGCTTTTCTGCTTTTTGAAAGCTGGCTGGGAAGGTGACAAATGGGGATGGGGATGCTGCAATGGTTATGTGAAAAATGGTCGTAAGTCACTTTTTTCAGTTCTGTTGTAATTGTGAGCAGTCACTAAATGAATGGCTATAAGTTGAAGACTACCTATAGTGGAAATGATAGGCGGTTGGTGATAGGCTGTTCTTGGGGAATGAAAAGTCAGTGCTTGAGAGATGCCACATTCCAGGCCCCAGGCTCTGATCTCAAATGTCTGTATTCTTGCTGGAGGTTGTGAGTTTGTGTTAATTAATTAATGACATGGTTTCCATTCATTTTGAGGCAGAACAGCAAAACCTTGCAGTCTAACACTGCTAAGAAAAATTGACTGAAACACAGACATAGGGGTGGGGAGCAGAGTGACAAAATGTGTCATCATGTAAACTTTGTTAACTTATAAACTTGCAAGTCATTTTAAGGTGCAAAAATGTATTTATTTATGTTTTATTATTTATTTATTACATTTATATGCTGTCCATCTCCCCTACAAGGCAACTCTGGGCGGCTAATTTATGCCATCACATCACTGAATGTGTGTAATAATTTTTCCACCGTTATGGTTATTTGTGGATATCTTGCTTGCAATCAAGCAAGGAATCAAACTTACAGACTTCTTTACTTTTCTTAGCTTCTTCCCCCAAAACTAATATCCCCCCTTCAGAAAAAATTCCGTTTTTTCATTTTGTTTCACCATAGTCCTAAGCACTAAAAAAGGATGTTAGTGTCAATGACTGCCCTGAATAGCTATTTAACCCCTAAGGCCTAAACCACTGATTTAGGTTCCATAATGTCTAACTAGCTCCACCCTGCTGCTCCCATTTTAACAAAAGGAGCCAAGAACATTAAAATTCTGTTCTCAACATTGCACATATTCTGACTCTGACTACCAATAATCATTTCAATGTAGACTTATATCTTTAATCTTGCATTTCGTAAGAACAAGCCTATCCTTTTTCAAAATTCTCTGAGGCATGTAGATATTTTCATGGATTGATATTTCAGATCTGAAAATAGGACATAAAATCAGGTACTGCAAATAAAACTGCAACTGTAGAGATGTTTGCACAGCTTTGTTTGTTGATAATAGCCTGGGGAATCCACTCTAGCTCTGAAGTCAAGCCACGTGTATACAGATTTTGACATATCTGCAAATCCTTTCTTGAAATCCAGCCACTTCTCAATGTTAAGAAAAAGTGAATAGTTCAAGCCAAATGAGTAAGATGGGGATTTTCCATTTATAAAAGGAGTTCTTCTCCTCCTGCTCTAGCATATTTCCAGAGAATATTTCTTCTAGCATTTTTACAACTGAAACATATCCAAGAATTTAACAAGCTGCTCTTGTTCTGAGTCTTTAAACAAATTATATTTAGGAGTAAAAACTTGAGGCATTATTTAGCAACTGTTATTAAAAGTTATTCTATTCTGTTCTATTTCTATTCCATTCCATTCCCTTTCCATTATTTGTCCAATCCTTCTGCAGACACTTGGGAGGGCCATATTAATACCTTACCTCAGCTAGCATCCTCCAGAAGCCCATCTAAACCAGGGCTGTTAAACTTGTGCCCTGCGGCCTGAATGCATCACATGCTGGTCACACCCATGCCCGAGGAAAAAAGTTGTGATACATCACGTGATGCTGCTGCGAGGACATGAGTTTGACACCCCTGATCTAAAATATCTGGAGAGTGCCAGAGGAATGGCATCTGTCTTACAATGCGATACTCTGTAAACAGAATCAGGATTTCCTTCCTTCCTTCCTCCCTCTCTTCTCCATTGCTAGTCAGTTCTAAGAACCAGACTTATGACCAGTGAATAAAACTCTCTTCACTTTCTCTAAATTTTTGGCTTGACTGTGGATTACTAATGTTTAATATAGAATATAAGCAGAACAAATCCTCCTNAAAAAAAAATAAAACCAGGAAAATGATTCTTGCACACAATTGATACATACTAGAAAAAAAAGATATAGTGTATATATTTTGTTTATAATCAAGATGTAATTTATTGCAACAGGAACAAAAAATGGAAGGTTCTTTTTGAATATAAATGTCCAACCAGTAAAAGAAATTTTATAATAATTGACTGATGGGTGTGGTAATTTTTTTTGGAACAGTTAACAGCTGGTTGAAATATGGAAACAGAAAAGCGACAATTCAAAAAAAATCACTTTTCTGAAGGACTAGATCTTTTTCAATAATAGATATAATTTGGATTTTAAACAATTTGGCTACTAAGACACTTAGAGATTCTTTCAAAGACTTTTTCAAACTATTATCCATTTGGTTTTTAAAAGAAAATTTAGTAATTTTAGTTGGCGTATTGCTACAGACAGAAGCAATAATGGAGAATTGTCAAAATAAATTGAATCTGGGTTCTTCATTGACTTTGTCAGGTCACAAAATAAAACCTGAATAAATATAATGTCATAAATATAAGTCAGTTGCCAAGCATCTGAATTTTGATCTCCTGACTATGGGGATGCTGCACGGTCGTTAAGTGTGAAAAACGTTCATAAATCATTATTTTCTGCACTGTTGTAATTTCTAATGGTCACTAAATGTACTGCTATAAGTCAAAGAATACCTGAATGTGAAAATTCAGCCATTATCGATTTGAGTATATTTGCCACCCACCTCGCCACACCTCTGGAGGCTTCAACATTGAAATAAAACCATGAAAAGTAGATATTTCTAAAAACAATAAAAACAAAATTTATAATTAAAGATGGGAAGAGAGGGATGAGGATTCATGGAGTGGGCGAGAGTTGGTTGTGCTATGATTATGGTTGTACCATTATGGTTGGTATGCCATGGTTACAGTACAGTATATTTGAAGGAAGTCCATGTCATCGATTGTTCATTATTAACAGTTTAATCTTAGTAACACTGACACTTCACAGCCCATAGGTTTTGATAGGTGCAGCAGAGAATGGATCAAGATTGAGTGATTAACATTGTAGACTTTACAAGGGAGTCTTAGGGAGAAGTTGTGAAGAGCTCTTGAACTTTGAAATCTAGTGCAACATAACCGAGCAGGAGTTCCTTCTACAAATATTTTATTCAGGTTCAGCAGTGCGTTTCAGGTTTGTCTTATCTCACAGAAAGAAATGAAAAGCGATTAAAAGACTACGGGTTGTGACAATTTTGTGTCTGCGTGGCTATGTATTATTTTTTGTTTGTTTGTTTATTATATTAAATACAAAAAATACAAAAACAAATAGTAGGAAAAATAACAAGAGGGAAATGGGAAGAGAAAGAGTACAGAAAAAAAAAGGAAAAAGAAAGAAAAGGCATTGATTTCCGACTCCCTTTGGCGCAGTAGAATAAGACAGTAACATCCGACCTTGACTTTTTACTTTGTACTATAAATTAGCCATTTCTATATCAATAAATCTATCTGATCAGTAAAACCCAAAATCAAAGTTTCATTTTTTCCTACCTCAAGTACAAAGTCCAGAAGCAGTTTCCAAGTAAAAACATTTTTTTTCTTTTATCAAAGCAGTCAATTTAGCTACCTTTGCTTCCTCCATTAACTTTTGCCGTCATTCATTTTTCAATTGTGAGGATCAAAGTGTTGATTACGATACAAAGAAAAGAATTGGAAAATTGTTGAACCGTGACTTCACAAAGTACAGATTGTGGAAGAGATGCTACTGATGCCTTCTCTAAGAACCTGAAGAACAGGCTTCTGCTTAATGTTTGAATGGATTTGGGTTTTGGAGCCTCCTCTATCTGGTGATTTATCATTTTTCAATAGGATTGCATTGCTTGAAACAGATCCAGTATCCAATCTAGGGATCCTTCTGGACTCATGACTCCTGCTCAAAGAGCACATGGCAGCCATGACCCAGAACAGATGGACACTCATTAACAAGTAGTTGGAAATTTCTTCAATAAAAAGGAAACTAAGTGCTAAGAAAACTTTCCTTAAAAAGATTGGAATGATTTAGTCAGTTAAATGTGAAGAATTAAAAGACCAACCAATCATCAAATGTTTTGTTTATATATTTTGTGTATAAGTATTTATAAAAGCAACAGTTAGTGGTCCTCTCAAAGAAAGGATACTCACTGAAAATTTGCAAAATGAAAGTGGAGTGACTGACTGCAATAGGCAGGCATAGACATTGAATAAATAAGTAAATTATGCTCACCATAATTTACATCCCATTTTCAAACCAAAATAATATAGAGGTAAAGACCACCTTGAATCAAATTTCACATTTCATAGCAATTTCACATTTCATAGCAGTCATCTTTTGGATTTTTTCCTCAACTTTCTTATAACTCTGAATATCCAGATGCTTTTTTTCATCCCAATACTATTCAAACACGATGTCTACGGAGATTCTCAGTCATCGTCACGGTTGTCCCAAAGGTACTTTTTCAAGAGGCAACTGGACTTCAGTTTTTCTTTAAAGACAGCAAAGTCCACATTTTGGACAGAGAGGACTGCTGGTTTAAAAGAAGGGTCAAAGAGGCCAAAATTGAACAGCCCTCTCTCAACAGATGGGGAGGGATTCATCATCTATCTCCTGTCAACAACAAGATCCTTTCTACAGTTCCAAGAAGGCTCCACATTCATTTGCATCTGATAACACAGAAACCTCCAGATGACCCACTAAAAGTATGCAAATGACTATCTGCAAGGAGTATAAATCCTTCCATTCCCCACAATGCAGTAAGAGCTGAAGAAGCTTCTTGGATGAGAAGCAAAATGTCTTCAAAGAAAAACCAGAAAGCCCAGTTACCTCTTGAAAAAGCATCTTTGGGACAAACATGATCTACTTACCTTTTTTAGATCGGTCATAGTTGACTGCTATAACTATGCTTTGAAGATAGATTTATTATCTCACGAGGCATTGAGGATGATGACAACTGTCATACAAAACTCCCAGGGGCAGAAAGTTAAAACTTTTACTATAGTAAAATATACAGTATATAAATTCTTAAACCCATGACTTTTACGGCAATTAAACCAACCCTGCAGCAATGTCAAGCTTCTGGAAACTATTCCAGTTCAAAGGCTATCTTTGCTCAATCAGTAAACTATAAACCGGCCACTCATATTTTTAGCTCATCTCTTATTCCACTCTAAAGTAGTCATGTAGTAGCCCACTATTAAAATGAGGCTAAATTAATTATGGAGGATTGCATTGCGACCATGAGGCAAAACTTCTTTTTTTAAATTAAGGTTTTATTTTATTGTATAAAATACAAAGGGGGGGGTATTAAGGGAGGGAAAGGGAGCGGGGGAAAAGGGGTTGTGGAATACAAGAGGCAAGAGAAAAAGAAAAAGGGCATTCATTGTCTTCCAACTCTTCTTAGCACTGTACACGATAAACACACTCCAACCTCAAGTCTTTGCTTTTATACATTAATATGTAACAGCAAAACCTCCTTTTTTAACACATACGCTTACGTACGTCGGCCGGTGCAATCCGGAGCTGCCTAAATAATACTTTGAGTTAAAAAATAAAATAAAAAGTCCAATATTTTTTGGGAGACCATGATCTATAAACGTTGGAAAACACAGCGCGAACATACCTGGATTGCAAAGAATGTGGGCGGACCCTCCCCTCACCCCCCCCCCCACCACCACCCCCAAGTCGGCAACCCGGAGATGGCAAAAGGAGCCAAACGCTTGACTGCAATATCGGGCTTCTCCGTAGTTTGCCATACGCGTAATTGTACAACCCCGCCGCCGCTCCCTCCCCTCCCCGGGCAGGCGCCCCTCGTATTTGCCTGAGAGGAGACCCTCCCAACCGCCAAACCAGAGCGCGCGCGCTTTACAGCCCGCGCGCACACACATTATCCCCTCCGTCCCTGGCGCGCGACGGCCCCGCCCTCCCCACCAGGAGCCCCACCCTCTTCTCCATCTCTCTTTCCTCTTCTCGCAAAGCCCGGTGGGAGGGTGAGGGCAGAGAGAGAGAAGAGGAGAGAGAGATGTGGCGGTGGGGGTTGGGGGGTGGGTGGGGTGGGGGTTTCGGGGAATGGAGTTGAGCTCTCCGCGAGTCGAGACAGACGCCCGAACGGCCAATGCGCGCGCGCTCTGCCTTCACCAAGAGGAGGGGAGGATCCAGAGGCTGTGCCCAATGAGGCGGCGGCCGGAGCGGGACTTCCTTCAGGGATCCCGCTAGAAGAAGGAGAGAGAGAGAGGAAAAAAAAAAAAAAAAACCAGCCCGGCAGCTGAGGTGACACGTAAGTGCGGAGATTGAATGGTGTCCCCCCCCCCAAAAAAAAAAAGCGAAGGCGGAGAACCGGAGAAGAAAAGCTTCCTTTGGGGGCAGTTTAGCAACAACACCACACATTCACACACGCACAAAGTAACTTTAACGGGAAAAGGCTCGATATCGAAGAGCCTCCTTGCCTTGGTGGAAGAGAGGGGAGGGGGGTCTCCCCGCTGGGCAGAAGAGCCCCTCCAGACCGTCCCCTGCAAGCAACGCTGGCTGATGGTTCACCTTGAAATCCGGCAGAAGAATTGCTGAAGCAAGGACGAGAAATGTCCCGTTTCTTCTGAACTTGCATCTTCTCCNAAGCAACGCTGGCTGATGGTTCACCTTGAAATCCGGCAGAAGAACTGCTGAAGCAAGGACGAGAAATGTCCCGTTTCTTCTGAACTTGCATCTTCTCCCAGCCGTGCTGAGGACGCCTTCCTTTCGGAAGCCCGGCTGAACCGACCCGGACCCTTCGCCTGATCTCGGGTCTCTTGGGAACCTGCAGCTCTTGCAAAGCTGGCTTGCCTGTCTATGACCTTGAATTCCTGGCAGGGGTTGTCATAAGCTGGTTGTAGGTTTGCACCAGGGCCTATGGCAGCAGCTGTGCCACGACCTCCTAGTCCCTGAGGTCTCTTCCCTGGTTCATGCTGTGGCCTGAGGCAGCTGAAGTCCTAGCTGGACCTCGACTTGGATTCCCACCTCCAAGGTAGGGGACTATGGGAAACGGGATGTGTTCCCGAAAACAGAAGCGGATCCTCCAGTCTCTCTTGCTCCTCACCGTGGTGTTTGGCTTCATCTATGGGGCGATGCTGTACTATGAGTTGCAGAACCAGCTGAGGAAGGCTGAAGCTGTGGCCCTCAAGTACCAGCAGCACCAAGAGTCCCTCTCTGCACAGTTGCAAGGTAAAGGTTGCTTTGCTTCCTCTTACCTTGGAGAGCTCCTTCAGAAGCTCCACCTGCTTCCCACCTGGTGACTTGGGCTGTGTTCCCCATTGCACCAGGCAGAGGCTTCACCATAGTTTGCTGACCGGCCTCTTAATCGGTTAACCCAAAGCCAAATGACTTTGTGTGAGAACTTACTTTACTGTTTTGAGGTTTTGGGTCCCAGCAGGTGTGTTAGTCTTGTGAGGTTGCGGACACCAGAGTTGAAATTAACAACCGTAAGAAACAACAACCAACCTGTGCACAAGCACCTCTTTGTTGGCTTGGTTACAAATTAGTGTTTTCTGTTAAGTTCTAATTTGTTATTCTTTTACATTGGTGGAGTTGAGGGCATAGTGAAATTGCAAGGAGCAAACTGTATCTCATAGCCTTTGATAGACATAATTCACAGCTCAGGTCAATCTTTTGAAGTGTTCAGCTTAGTTCCACTTGAAAATGACAATGGAATCTGTAACATCTAGAAATCTGGATTCTCTTTTAGAATCATCTTGATAACTGTCATATCTTACAAATAGACAAGACCTTAAATTATCTCTGTATTGTGTAAGAATTGCCATTGATTAGCACTAATTAGCTGATGTAGTTCTTTAATAGGTAAAAGACGCTTTCAAGTTGAGCTTGACTTCTTGAGGATACAGAATACTGTATTCATGTAATATTCTGGACACATAATAGGAATAATTTGCAACTGCTTTCTTATTTTTACTTTATAGTCTAGCCAACAGCTCTAAAATTGCTAAGTTATCTCCTACTCAAGTGCCTTGTAGTGCCAAGCAGTGTTGAAAAATCATACTTTTTCTGATCAGCCAAGATAGACTAGGTACTGCCATCTGCTGAAGAATTGTTATAATTATATGATGCCAAAATGCTTAATTGATAGCAGACAACATCTTTGTTGCTGAATATTCTATTCTTATGAAATATATATCTCTACATTGCCGTCTTTGGTGCTCTCTGAGCTTGATTGTTTACTTGCAAGCATTTCATTATCCAAGTAGATACCATTACCAGTGTACAGGTAGTTCTCGAGTTATGACCACAACTGAGTCCAACATTTATGTTGCTAAGTGAAACATTTCTTAAGTGAGTTTGCCCATTGTACAACTTTTCTTGCCACAGTTGTTGAGTGAATTATTGCATTTCTTAAGTTAGTAACACAGTTGTTTAGTGAATCTGGATTTCCCATTGACTTCTTGTTGGAAAGTCCCAAAAACTGATCACATGCAGGGACACTGCAGCCATCATAAATATGAACCAGTTGCCAAGCATCTGAATTTTGATCATGTGATCATAGGGATGCTGCAACGGTCGTGAGAAAAATAGTCATAAATCACCTTTTTCAGAGCCAGTTTATTGTAACGTTGAACTGTCACTAAATGAACTGTTTTAAGTTGAAGACTACCTCCCCCCTCTCTTTCTCTTTCTTCCCTCTCCCTCTCCTCCCTCTCTCTCTCCTGGTCTCCCTCTACTTTCTAGATAATATAGAGTTATCAGGAACACAAAAACTAGTGATCTTGGAACTAGCCTGCCATAAAAAATGTATAAGTTAAATTTTGCGAAAAAATGTTTAAGAAGATCCTCAGAAGAAATTGAATATATATAATTTTTTCTTTATTTATAAATCAACAATCAAATAAGGTGGGAAACAGATCAGTTTGCTTCTCATGTCATCCATTCTGCTAAATTTAACTTTATTTTTAAATTTATTTGATCCTTGCTATTGTGGTTTGTGAATAATGAGTTGTGGTTTGGTATCTTGTAGAAATCCACCCAGTTGTAATTCATTCAATAAAAAGGTTATTCATCTTATGAGAAGCATTTCTTCTATAGCCTTTTCTAGATGATTGAACCAGACCAGCAATCCAAGTTCAACAATTCCGGATATTGCCCAGTGCTACATTATATACTCGTAAGGCTTTAAAAGTTGCAATCCAACTGAGTGATCAAATTGTGAGTTACTGACATTTCTATAATATTTTGCACTAGGGATTAATAAGATGCTCCTCTTCAGATGTTTTCAATCTCCAATTTCCCTCTATCCTGGCTCGCATGTTTAAAAGCAAGGGAGTTGCTCCAAATATATGGAGACTCAGATCCATTATACATAACTGCTTAAAAATAAGGCTTGTTAAATTGAATCAGATATTTAAATAAACATGCGCTTATTTTTAGATGTATAATACATTATTGTATCATTACTTTAGAATTTATGAGATTATGAATTCAAATTAAAGAAATAAATACATGTTTTATAATTGTGAATTATCAGATATTTAGCCATTTAAAAAGAGGCATGTTGAAATAAGATTTCATCCAGATTTCCTGAAGTATTTAAGCCAGGTCAATCTAGAAAAAAAATATGGTTCTAGTGATCAATTTTGCTTGTTGGCTAATGACATAATGCTATAATGAAAGATTGTTAATCTCTAATGTGCTTGTGAGAATTAATGTTCCATAAAGCAATGATGAGAAATGGAATCTAAAAGCATAATTAAATAGGAATTTTGGAATTGGGACCTTGAAATTTCCATTTAATACTGACATAATGGATATAAGCATTGATATCCCATCTTGTGAAAATCAATTGTGTTAGAGATGAATATTGGAAATGCATTTTTGGAGGTCATAACATACAGTAATTCATATTGTTAAAAGCATTAATTATTAGAGCTATATTAGTAATTATTGTAATTTTCAGCCTTAATATATATTGAATAGAGCTGTTTTTCCAAAAACATTGCCTACAGAATATCAATTTCGTTACTAGTAGATCTGAAGATTATTACATCAATTTCTATTGCAATCCAGTTAAAAAGTTAATCCATGAGTTTTCAATTTTTTTTAATGGAACCATCCATAGACATACATTCTTCACAAAAATGATGTTTCTGACTACGTTCTGACAGTCTGATTGTGTAGATTGGCAGTAGGGCACCTGCAACATTCCGATGTCACATCTGCAAGACCTTAGAATTAAATAAACATAACTTTAAAATTACTAGAATTCCATAAGATAATCACATTAAGACATTTTGGCTTTCTTCACAAGCTCTTACTTAGGAGAAGTATGGTAAAAGGATTTTGTATTCTATTGCAGTCAATCTCCAAAATAGATCATCAACATCTTAAAAATTTTGGGTGAATTCTTTTGGGAAGTTGATGTTATCACAAAAAGGACACAAGTAAAGGCCACAGAGTAGGAGCACGCTCACAGGGCAAGATCCAGATTTCCAAGTCTAGTCCATCTGGCTAAGCAAGTCCAAAAGCAGAATCCAGGCACACAACACTTGGCAGTCCTCAGGGCAAAAACAGGGCAAAGACAAGGCAAGGGGCAGTTCTAAAGGCAAAGCAAAGGTACAAAAGCAGTCCACAAGACAAGGGCAAGGTCCAAGACAAAAAATAGAAAGCAGTCCTCAAGGCTAGGCAAAGCAAAAGAGTCTTCAAAGCAAGACATGGCAAAAGGCATGAGTCAAAGCCGGGGTAGTGTAAGCCAAAACAAACATTTTTTTCTGACAATTGTAAGACTGTTGTCAAAGACTAACCGCCCATGGCTTCTCCTTAAGTCACTCCACTCCAGGTATTCCCTGTGAGGAGAAGTGGATCATGTAGACTTGCAGCCCTTCTCTGAGCTTGCCTCCACTCTGCTCTCCATACCCTTGGATCAAGTGGATGAGGCAGCTGTTCCTCATCAGAGGACGTCTGTTGCCTCTCAGCACCACTGCTTGTCATCAACTGATCCTCCCCTGTGCATGTGCAGGCAGGCAGCTCTTCCTGTTGACCACCTTCCTAATGCCTGAGGGGCCTGAGACAGCATTGTCCTCAGCTACTGACCTCTCCAAACATGCCAAGGGAGACGTACCATGCCTGTTGGATGGTCCCGTGTCCAACTTCTCCAAACCAGGCTCTGATGGGGCCATGAGAAAAGATGCTGAAATTGTATCTGGGAGCATATATGCCCATTCTTTGAGTGGTTGCTCTTTGTTCAAGCATATGTCTTAAGAATGTGTGCAAAATATTATTAATAATTATTAGATATATTATATAGGTTTTACTATATACTAGAGTAGAATATATACTGTATTCAACACCCCAGGTTGAAATATGCCAGTATTAGTGAAAATGGGCAGACCTGTATAAGCCAACTACTGTGCCCCAAGTGTTAAAACAGATATTTTGGCTAGAAACCAACAAAGTGGCAGATGGACCATTCTGGCAGCTTGGCATGTTTGTTGAAGATATTTGGAGAGCAGTTGCTGAGTATGAACATCCTGTCCCCAGACAAGGTTAAAATTGCTTGCTTCTACCAATTTGTTCTTGACAATCTGGAAAACTACCAGTCCTTTCTTCTGATTTTTTTTTCTAGTTACAGGAAATTTTGGCAAGTTGCCATTTTTGGAGCCAACAGTGGTATTTTCATCACAAAATAAGTGCACGGGACCATTGCACCATGGTGATCAGTCAAGAGAGAAACAGATCATGGTTCACAGAGCAGTTTATTTGAATAGGCATTCATGAGATAATCTGTTAATATTTAATCTTAATACATTAGGTAAAGTCCCTGTTGAATCTTCTATTCAGACAAATAGGAGGCTAAAATTCTGGGAAGAGAGGTGTGTGTGTGGGGGGTCACTTTTCCAACTATGCTTCAATGTGATTATAGTAGGGAAAAGACATACACATTTATATTGTTACGTTTCTTCTTTGGAGTGGATGAAGTTTTGATTCACCCACCAAACACACACCATTTGAAATTATGCAGTGACTTGTGCTCCAATTCAGGAATTCTGTCCTTGACTTTCTGTTGACTAAAAGTCATACAAATGTCTTTCATTTGCAAATTATCAAAGAATGTTGCAGTCATCAAGTGATGAATAACGAATATTGTATAGTCCTCTTGCAATTTTTTATGTTTCCTTTTGGGTTGGTTATTGCTCTTTGTCTCTTTTTCACATTAATAAGTTGAGTATAATGAGGATTGTGGAGCAGAGAGAGAAGACAGCAGGAATGTTTAAAACACAAACGTCTGTTCTGGATGACAGCACAAAAACCAAGGATGCATTCTGCTATACACAGTAGAAGAGGAATGCTATCTACCATTGGGAAAACTTGGCTTACAATGAATTCGATTCTTTTTTTCACTCTGGGGTCAAACTAAAATAATAACTGGTTATGTGTGTACCAACATGTAGGTTTATTTTTAGAAGCATCAGGGACTATTTTAATGGCTGGCTTTTGGATATTTGTTCAGCTCCTTCCTAGTTAGCATTTCTGGGTCTTAGTTCATTTGTAGTGTTAAATCATGAATGGTTTTGATCCTGACTTGTTAAAATGACCACACCATTCAGTTAACAATACAGCTAGTTTGCAACTTATGACCAGAATTGGAACCAGATTTTCCATTATGACGCAAGGAAATTGTTTAGTGAATCATTTCCAGCTTCCCTCCTAACTTCGCTTGTCAGAAGTCACCTGGGAAGGTCACAAATGGTGATTACAAGACCCCAGGACACTGCAAACATTGTAAATATATGCCAGCTGCCCAGACCCCAAATTTTAATCATGTGGAGAAGTTATAATGGTTATAAGTGTGAGAATCAGTCAAATCTTTTTTCAGTGCTGTTATAAGGTCAGATCCTTGCTTAATGAATGATTGTAACTTGNTTATAAGTGTGAGAATCAGTCAAATCTTTTTTCAGTGCTGTTATAAGGTCAGATCCTTGCTTAATGAATGATTGTAACTTGAGAATCACCTGTAACCTTATGCTATTTTATGAATGATAGTATAGGTTAGGGGTGTCCAACTTGATTTCATTAAGGGCCACATGAGGCCTGTGTTTGATCTCGGGGGAGCGTGGCCAGCTCAACCTCACTCGTGTCAGAGGTATCTTTGATGGCCCCAGTGTTCTGCCAGTGAAAATGTGCTTCCAAGCTCTGTTTTCGGCTGTGATGGCCTCCTGCAACCCTCTGCCAGCCAAAACGGAGCTCAGGAGTGCCACCCACAGCCCTCCTGAGCTCCGTTTTCACTGGCAAAGACATCATGGGCCGGTCCTTTACTGTTTCCAGGGTGGCCCCATGGGCCAGATTTAAGAATCCCATGGACCGGATCAAGTTCTCAGGCCTTGAATTTGACATTCCTGGTATAAGTAGTCCTTTTCATGTACACTCTTAAGGAAAGGTAATGTCTTGGAGATGTTCCTCAGGTCTGGGTTCTTGGGATCTGGATCTGGTGGGATCTGGATATGGCCCCAACGCAGAGATTCACTTTTCTTAAAATTGTGATATTGATAAATATTTACTTCTTAAACTGTGTCATTCTTCAAGCCAGAGATGTTCTTAAGACAGTGTTGGGGGAAAGCTTTAAAATAAATCAAGAGGGTAGTATTAATTGTGCAATCAAAACCCTGCCTCTTTTTATATATACACACTGCGTGTAAAGGGTGAGTTGTCAGTTGCATAGTGATAATGACTATCTTGATTTTTTTAAACTATCCCTGCAAATACTGCAGTTTAAAAGTATTTTTTTAAATGTGAAATGTTCCAGACTAATAGTCGAAATAGAGAGGCAGAAATAAGCAAATATCATAAAAGAAAGGAATAAAATTCATGTAAATTGCACCATATTGTATTTTTTTTCCACTGGTGGAATGTATGTGGCCTCCCAAAGCCTGGCAATTTGCACATCTGGCAGGGTTAATTGATTGCTGTTTCAGTTTATATATCCTTCCAAAACTATCTGCCTTTCAAGAAAGTTGAATTTTCTTATTGTTTTTAAAGAGGAATATTTAAGTACTATATATAATAACATACCTCTGGAAGTAGAGACAGGATGCATATTTGTTATTGTCAAACAATCACTGGCCAATAAATTCTGTATACGTATTAGATATCTTCCATTCCACAGTTTCTGAAGTATGTGTAGCTATTTGTAAGAGCTTGATTTGGGATTGTTTTTAATGGCATTCTTGCCTCCCAAAAAATGTATATACTTTCTCTAAATATAGAGCATGTTTTGCCTGTAAAAGGGTAAATAGTATTCTTCTTGTTTATGTCTCAAGACATGAGTACATTATTAGAGAAGAGCTGAAAATGTATGATGCCATGCCCAATTTTTGAAGACTTCAGTGGAATTAAGATAATAGCCGTTAAGCATATATAATTCCATGCAAGATTGTGATTAAAAAAAGCCCCTCAAAAATAGTTATCTATGTTTTTTTTCAGTCTGGCTTTACCACTTGTTCTTTTGTGAAATGGATACTGATGTAATTTTGGAGCACTGGAATGTTAGCTCAGCACGCTATACTGCTATTTAAGTCCTTGGTCTTGAGGAAGAATTAAAAAAAAAATGCCTGCCCAGACTGGCTAAAATAAATATGATAGCATGTAAGGTCTAGACAATTACCACACCATGTTTCAAATAAAATCAGTCAGCTAGTATTAGACTGGAGTTAACGTTACCTAAAAATAAGACTTAAAGAAAGTTGGAGTCTTTTTAGTCTCAGTGTCTGAAAACAGCAACATTTATAAATAAAGTGGTTTTTTTTCTGATGGGACTGGTCTATCAGGGAAACCTGGTGTATCCAATTATGGGACAGTGCATATTCCTTCCATTTAATAGCCCAGGTTTGAATGCCAGAAGGGTATGGCTAGCTGATGGGAGTGAAATAGCTGGAAATAGATCAATACTAGTCTCCCTTTATTTCTTTCTCAGTAAAAAAATAAATATAACATTTATAAATACAGTTTTTGTTTTGTCAATCAGCATTCTAAAATTATACTGTGATGTCCCTTAATGTTTTTTCTATTTTTGTTTGTTGCATCTGAAAATCTCCAACAGTATAATAATCTTCTGCATTGTATTAGACAAATTATTTCTTCTAATGTATTTGTACTAAAACTAATGCACAATAGTCTGTTTGCAGTAGACCTGATTGTGGAAGGCTGACTTAAAGTTTGACATGTATAGTACATTACACCCAGAAAATAGTTTAACATCATCAATAAATTTTAAAAAGCTATGTGTACTTAATAATAGTAGCTTAACAGGAGTAATGCATTTGTTCTGTATAAAATGGTTTACTCCAAATCCTCGAATGTGATTGGCCAGAAAAGCTGGCATAGGGATTGGTTCACTACTTCACTAAGAACCAATCCAAAAGAGCGCAAAAGGCGGCAAAATCAGGATAACTATCATTGGTACAACCGCAGGGCAAGCCATATATAAAAGGGCCTGCCGCTGGCTAGAGTCAAAGCTTGCCGATTTCACAATAATTGTTGTGAGAATAAAGACTGTATTACTGTTGGAAACCTGGTCTACCTCGCGTTTTTCCGGACGGAACAACTGGGCGACGAAGTGGGATTCATCCTAAAACGTTGCAGGACTATGCAGCGCGGCGGAATTGATCAGGCTTGAGCGGATTGCCGAATGAATGCACCACCCACACCCTTCAATCCCAATGAGAGGATTGGAGTCCCACGTAGATACCGTTTCCCAAAATGTACTTAGAAAGTAACTAGATGGAAGAGAATCGTCAGACGCTAAGAAGTGGCTTGCTTCTTAGCGCATTGCGGCAACTGTGTTCAAGAGGCAAACGCATGTGCGAGCCCAGCAGACGTTAAAACAAATGACCTGGCCCGAACTTCCAGCTAATCGTTAAGGCCTCACTACGCACCAGTGTGTCTCAGATCGTTCACTCAGAACGGCAAGAATTCTACCGAAGACCAAAAGAAGGGCGAGACCATCGCTGATTTTGCATGCCCCTCCTGACAACTGGGGGAGGAGCGTGCCGGTAGTTCCTGACACTTAGGATGAATGCCTGCCGATATCAGTGGGAACTGGGGTAAAGACTCTAATTTACAAAGTAAATTGCAATAAACCCAACATAACCATGCTGATAGGCAATCGCAGAAGCCACGAGCCGCAGAACCATGAAAAAGTCAGCGGCCCACCATGAGACAAAGGAACGCGGCAATACGAAGAAATGAGCATAGTCAGAGAAAGGAAGCAATTTCCCGCCACTGCAGCACCGGATGAAGATTTGACGAGAGCATCAGAGAAGATCCAAGAGAGGATGATGATGAGGTCCCACCGCGCTGTAGCACCAACAAAAAAAGCGGTGAAAAAGAGACTGGCGAATGCGGCAGTTGCGGAGGAACGCACCCTTGACCGATTGCAGATTCCTTTGATGCCATGTTCCGAGCTGTGCAAGAAAAGGGACAATCAGAAAGTCCTGGTAGGATCGAAAAAATAACAGCCCAACAGTGGACACAGAAGACCTCTCGCCACCAGGCTGAATCAAACAAGCTGAGAGGAAATGGCAGCGGTTAGCAAACGAACCAGTGAGCCAGAGAAAGACCCATTCAAACTGTCACTAGTCGGAGCGCGTCAGACGGACAGCGGGGAGAAAAAAGTTAAATCATCGTAAAAATTGAAGGCAGCCCCTGTGGATGGAGGTCGATTCGGGTCTTGTCCTGTCTAATCTGTGTCGTGGGACACATCAGGACAACTGGTCCATGATTAACTGAAGAAGAACTCCGAAACAGATTAACTCTGAGAGGACTACAGGAATCGAATCCCTGTGGGTAGGCTCGTCGGACATTGAGTCGCCTACAAGTAGCATGTCGAAGTTCCTCTCGACAAGTCCGACCAAGACCGGACCCAGCTCCCTGGGCATCGAAATGGTTCGCCAACCATGCGGCCACCTTTGTAGTCATTGACCTGATGGACCCGAGTAGCTGCATAAGCAGACTGGGAAGGAAACCTGATCAACGGTAGTTCCAGGACGGTTTTCGATGGCACCTAGGCAGCGGATTCGGGAGACCCCAATTTCCTTTAGCTTGACCCCAGGTGGCCCCTACGAGATTACAAGCCGACGACGTCAC